>JACEIK010003513.1:145653-158295 GCA_018107945.1 Datura stramonium | reverse complement strand
TATATATATATATGTTGAGCAAATATCCCATTGATAAGAATGATTTTAGCCTTGTCGGATGAGATTTTTTAATTCTTGAATATTTTTGCCATATTATGGGATTTCCGTGTTGTTGGAATGAGTTGAGTTCTCTATTAGTTGCTTAATAGTTCAGTTCAGTTAGAACATAGAACCTCTTCAGAACTATTCAGAACTTGTCAACTGATCAGTTTGACTTCAGTCTTTTTCTAAGGTGTCAGTGGTGCCTCCCAGTTATCAGAATCAGACTCAGAATTCAGTTTATTAGTCCATTAGGCGGTCATGACATTTTAGATATATAGCTCTGACCAGTCCCAGGACCCCAGTTCAGTTTATAGTCTGTTCTTAGACGGTTACGATACTTTCAGATAAGCAGCTCTGACTAATCTAGAACCCAGTTTCAGAATATGGTCCAATAAGACTCTCAGGGTACTTTCAGTTATATTTGCCTGACTAGTCATGGACCCCAGTTTTGAGCTATCAGCCTAGTAGTACAATTTAGATTTTTTAGTGGGAGTAGGACTTAGCACCAAGCGGGCCGGAGTTCCAGCGCACTCAGGTTCCCAGAACTACGTTGCCAGCGTAGATTACAGTATTACTTGGCCTGTTTGGCCCCGAACTTTTGTGATCACCCAGTTCATGCCTTTATACCCTGGAAAGGTATATTGGGTCCTACCGGTGGGGTGTATACATATGACTCCACGTTTAGCTCACGTGGTTATATGTCGGTTATAGATTCTCCCACTAGTCAGTCCAGTCCAGTTTCAGAATAAGTAGCTCAGTTCAGTATAGTATTTCAGACTCATAACTCTCAGACTTAGGGCATGTTAGTCAGTCCAGTCCAGTTTCAGAATAAGTAGCTCAGTTCAGTACAGTATTTCAGACTCATAACTCTCAGACTTAGGGCATGTCTTTGACCATCAGGCGGGGTCATCTTGACCATTTCAGTTTACATCAGTAGTTCAGTTCAGCTTACCTGTTGGTCATTGCGTGTCATTTCAGTTTAGACTTTATATTCAGTTATGTTTCTCCCACTTACTGAGTTCATTCAAAGTACTGACACATACTTTTATGTTGTATCGTTACATGATACAGCTGCAGGGTTCTTAGACTCAGCATCGTTAGCTGTTGCAATTCAGATCCTCCTCCGCTGCAGCCCAAGTGTGAGTCCTCATCATTCGAGGGCCTTGTTTTACTTTCTTTAAGTTGATTTATTAATTTTATTTAGACTTAGAGTTAGCTGGAGGCTTGTCCCAGCAACTCATCAGTTAGAAGACTTTCAGACACATTTCAGACTTTAGATGATATAAATTTTATGTTTTCTTCTAGTTTTATCTTCTTAAATGCTCTTATGTTGTTATTTCAAAGCTTCCGCTATGCATGTTTTGCTTAGAATACCAGTGTATAATAGACCAGGGGTTGACTTGGGGTCACTTGTGAATTCAAGTACTGTGTTACGCCTAGGATGTAGGCCTGGGACGTGACAAGAAGATAATCAGTGAGCACTAGTTTCTTTATTGCAGTAAAAAAATCATTCTTTGATTGATGATTACAAGGGTATATATAGAGGTTGTCCATACATAGGATCCTCCCTCTAACTACTTTTAGGAATCTAGAGAGTTAGTTAAACATAACTAACTTAACTAATGTCCTAACTGCCTTCGTTTCTTCTATAATCTGTCAAGTAACATTTTGTTGCAGGGTTCCACCAGGCAAATCGGTCGTTGTCTATGTAATGTAGTTTCTCTAACAAGAACAAGCCACCAATTGGACCGTAAATACATTTGAAATCACCAACATTGTCGCAACTATAAATCACCTGATGAGTAGGGACACGTCCCGTAAATATTTTATCAGGGAACAAGTACGTTTCGAAAACCCTTGCACCTGGATTTTTGCGGTGGTTAACGTCAAACCTGAATATCATTAGACGAAGACGATTACTCCATCTGTTGAAGTGCTTTTCGATAAAATCCAATATTTTGATGATATCATTCCAATTTTTGCATACACATTTGAATCGCAACAGTCATTTCACGGGTAGCCTCCATAAACTATGATCAGTAACAATTTCTTGTCACGAATAGATCCCATTGGTGTTAGTTGTCATTCTTCTCGAATTATGTTCCTGTAATAATATATGCAAACATCCTGGTTATGAAAGAAACTTCATGCAACCTTCATGTCTATTTTCATGCAACCTTCATGTCTCTTTTCTGAAAAACATCTTACACTGTCTTCCTCCCTCTCATTCACATCTCTCCTCTTTAATTAGGTCAACACATAGGGCCAAAATACTTTTGATGTTTCCGAGGGAGAATCACCAAGAAAAGTTTGAAATTCAAACACTATTTTATTTTTGAAATCCTGCTCAAAGTCTCAAACCCTATCCTCTGTCACCTATAAATACTACCTTAAATCTTCAGCCAAAATCAAGTTGGCATGCTGAAGAGAAGCACCACGAAAATCTATCTCTCTATATCTTAAAATCTTATCACACACAACACCTTCATCCATAGCTACTACTTTAGAATTCAACATCTTTTTAAGTATTCATTCTGTCTCTGTTGGCTTATGGACATAACAGAGGTATTCAAATTTATTTGGTTCGAGATCTGTTCTTAAGAGAGTAGATTCGACGCCGACGCCGACGCCGACGCCCCTTGTTCACTGCACTACAAGAGGTAAAATCTAATCCTCGCCATTTCTGACTATTTAATTTAACATCCGTGTTTTGTTAGAAAAGCACGTTTCCAGCTATTTAATTTAACATGTGTTTTGTTAGAAAATCATGAGTTAGTTTTTTTTTTATTTTCTTTAGGTATATTATAATATATTAATGAATTTTGGGTATTGATGTGATATGATAATATCTCTCTAGATTGCTTAAATCTAGTAGTGAATCCTGTAAATGGCACTAGCACGTTTTTTATATGTTAGAATACAACTCTCTGTTATGCGGTAGAACATCATAAACCTATGTTAAAATTCTGCCAATATTTAAAATTTGAATTGTGTGACCCCTTCTAATTTTGTTTAAACACAAGGATAAATTGACTATTATGATTTAGAATTAGACATGGAGGTATTTAGGGAAATTGTATTCATTAGAACATGCTCAGCTAAGAAACATGGAATGTGTTTTGATCTAATAACAATGAAATATTGCTCTCTACTCACTCTCTATTACATTGTCCTTAGAAATTATATCTACGAAATGTGTTCGGTGTATATTTAATTGGTGCAAATCTTGTTATTTTAAGTACATGAAATATTCTAATTTGTTTAGAAGATACCGGCAATAAGAATGTAGATTTTAAAATATAAATAAATTAAAAAAAAAGATGTTGAGATGTGCAAACCATGCTTATAATACTTTGATAGTAATAACATATTCTCGTGAATGATTATTACTTTCATGGTTTATTATTTTCCTTTAGACATTGTTAAGAATTGATTTTTCTAACCTTCAATCTTTTCTTTTCTTGTTTTGACATGAACACATCGAAGAGTTTCACTTTAAGACGCGATGTCACCGCAAGCCTTGAAATGTACATCTGCATCTTTGTTCGTGCCTCTCATTTTCCTCAAAATGTTCAAACAAAACGAAAGAAATGACAAGGAGAAAGTGGAGGATACTCCCTTCTCTATTTTGCTAATTAGCTTTGCATATCTATTGTGTGTGTTTTTATCTATTTTTAAGTACTAACCTTTACTTACATTTATTACTTGGTTGTGCTGGACGTTTTAAGTTTCAATATGCTAGTGATAATCAATTCCCTCAGGTATATTAGAGTTTATTAAATTTCATGACCTGAAAGAGTTGTAGTGTAATATTTTTGAAATTTAAACCTGTTTCATTCTTTAAATCAGTAATTTATGTCTTAGCTATAAAATCTCAGCGCCTTTTATAATTAAAGAAGTTTCTTTTTAAAATCAGTTAACTTCACCAAAAAAAATTTATTTTACTACTCATACTTTAATTTTGGTAAAAGTTCTCATCTCTTCTTAAATTCATTGGGTGCTCGGGCCATAAATTCAAGACGACAGTTACTTTGTTCAATAAAAAAAAAATTATGTTTACCAAATCATTTCAGTTTTAGTCCGTTTTAATCGAGATAAATTTTCATAAAAGCGTTTTTCAAGCATTGATTTTAAAGTTACTCAACACTTAGCATTTATATATAATTTTTACATCTTCAAACATAGCCTTTTAATTGTTAAGTCCGGTGGGGTAACCATTTTTTAATGGATCTTAAAGGATGCTTAACACCTTCCCTTTAGATTAAATGAACCCTTATCTAGAATCTTTAAGTTAAGTAAACCTTAAAACGGAGTTTCACTTTAATCAATCTAGGTGTCCTAATTCACCGTAAACAATTAGGTGGCAACTCCTTAAGTTATTTAATTTAGGAATCACCAATGTGTTGTACACTATTTTGACTCGGTTAAAATGGGGTATAACAAGGAACCTATTGCACAAGTTGAGTTGAGAGTTTTCCTACCGATTGAGTTTTCTTATAAGTTCTTACAAGGGTCAGCTTCAAATGACCATTCCTTCCATTATATAAAGAGTTATGTATCTCATGACCTATCAAATTAAATGTTTTGAGTCTTATTTCCAATGCATCTAACTATTCATAAAACGGAGTTCAGACTAAAAAGTTATGGGCATTTTACTAAGGTTGTCAAGCAGTGGATAGGTAGGTGCTTTGTGCCCGATCCTAAACTTCTGACGAATAAAAATTCGTTAGATAGGTGCTTTGGGAGGTGCAGTTAAAACTTCAAACAAAAATTTTTAGCAGGTTGGATGCTATGGTAGGCGTAAACGCCCAACCCCTTCCCCAACCTCACCTTTATATATATGTTATATTCTGTATTGGAAACCATTCCAAACGTTACCCTTGCAGAAGCACCCACCCAAACTCTATTTTCTCCCTAAGTTTTCATGGTCTTGAAGAAGATTGAGCTCTTCGAACATCTCCAATCACAAGTTCCTTCAAGGTAAGTCTTCTCCTTTATTCCTAAGGCTAAGTTAATGATTCCCAACCCTAAACTATGATTTCTAATGCGGTTCTTGATGTAAAACCAAAGAAATCATTGAGAGAACCAGTCCGTAAGGTCTTAGAGTCAATTTTCTAATTTCTCTATTAAAGATTGGAGCGTTTGAGATATGTAAAGCTATCATAAGTGAGGAACTCTATTCTTCCTCAAGCTCTACCTCAGAGTTTCAATTTTAGTAAGATCAAAGCTAGAGTTTTTGTCCAAAATCTCCTATTTCAAATTTTCTATATCTTGAATTGATTATTGTTGTTTCTATAGCTGAGATTGTCATAATTCATATCATTGATTGATGTTTCATGCTTGTTCTACCACATGGACCCTTTTTAGCTAAAGTTATTTGAAAGTATTGTCATATTAGTTACATGCACTATTTTCATGAGTAAAAAAGTAGTTTTAAAGTTTTAGAAAGCATCTTCAAGAAAGAGTTCATATAAGCATATTTAGCTTCAAATACATGATTTAAAGAAAGCGAAGTTCAATTTTAAAGAAGTCTTTCTTAAAAGAGTTTTAGTTCAGTTAGCTTTAGCTTCAGCATATGATTTTTTTCAGAGAGAAAGTAAAGGCATATTTTTGAAACACAATGTTGAGCACAGAGGCTCACCAGTAGAGTATAATTTTGAGAATAGAGGCTCACCGGTATTAATACATCTATAATTGATTTTGAGCTAGAAAGCTCCACAAAGATGTTTCAATTGCCTCAAATAGACGTATTTTATGAGCAATAGTTTTGGGAAGATTATTTAACACTGAGATAGGTATAAGTTTAGATAACATATACCTTGAAAGTACATACCCCGCGTAGGTTAGTATTGTGTTATTGATTCGAACGACTCCTCAGATAGCCCTTGGTAAGGGCTTAGTATGAATCCACAGTTTAATTTCATCCTTTGCCCTGGCAAGGCTCTGGAAAGCTCTCTCAACCGGGCTAGAAGTTGGACACCATGTACTCACATGGTGTATATCGGTTATAAGAAATTCCACAAATCAAAAATATTAATTATTTTGACTAAATATTATTTATAGTATTTTGCATATGATCAAATATTCAGACACATAGTCTTATTGCATGTTTTCAGTTATTCAATTTTCAAGAAGAGTTTTAAAGTATGATTTATGGCACCAGGCCTCTAATTTTCAAAGCATGTTTCTTATAGACAGATGCATACAACTCCCTTATTATTTAGTTTCAAAAGCTCAGTCACATAGTCTCAGTCATTTAGTAAATTCATGATCTTGATTTCATATCATATTCATGCCCTAGTTATGAAAATCATCTGTCATGAGTATTGCTTTACTCAGTTTTATTACATACCATACATTATATGTATTGACGCTATTTGGCATTGCATCATTTCATGATGCAAGTTCAGGTACTCAGATCCATCAGCAAGAGCTCCATTAATATATCACCTCCTCAATTTGTATGAGTCCTCCTTGCATTTAGGGGATATAGCTATTTCTAGTTCAGTTTGTAGTCCATTTATTGAATAAAGTTAGACCAGGGGCCTTGTCTTGGTAAACAGTACTCAGTATGTTAGTAGAGGCTTCATAGAAAGTCAGTCAGTTAGTTGTATCAGTTTTCAAATGACTTTATGTTTTAGTTTTAGTAAAATTTCATTATACTTTTTTGTAAGAGTTCGGTTCATGCTTTAGCTTCCGCAATATCTTTCAGTATATTTTTCAGTAGTATGTCGGGCTAAGGGTTTTCTCGGGACACTTGCAGTTTCGAGTGCCAGTCGCGTCCAGGGTTTAGGCTCGAGGCATGACAAACTTGGTATTAGAGCATAGAGTTCAAGTGTCCTAGGAAGTCTATGAAGCCATGTCAGTAGGATCTCGTTTATGGTTGTGAGGGCCCCACTACTATAAATGAGGGACTACGAATATTTAAGAAAAGTTTCCCATTCTTTCATACGCTAGATCATGCAATAGAGCTGTTCCATAAGAAACTTATACGGATTCATGCATTGTTCTAATTCCTCTAGCTATACCTCATCTTCGAGGTGATAAAAACAGCAAAGCTTAGATTCCTATCAATAAGGTACTCTCAAATAGAGCCAGCATAAAGTTAAGGGACGACACAAGGGCTTAAGAGGAGCCCATTATTGCAATTAAGTCTAATGCATCGCAAGAATGCACTTTTTGTTATCATGAATCGCGTGTAGAGCCTACAGTAGGATGTGCTCTTAGACCCTCCCCCTCTCTAGAACTTTGATGCAGATGACACCATTAGGGGAGAGTGTGTCTCTAAGTTCTTGAGTAGTATTGTCACCCTAGAGATATTGTGATTTGGGTCGTGTGAGCCATGAGTAGTAGAATGAACCTAGAGCCAAAAATATGAAGTTAGAAATGTGGAAGTAAAAAGTGGAGTAGTGATTGAGGAAAGTATGTAGTCATAGTCATGTATTTATAAGGTAAGTAATGAGATGATAAGTCCCTTGGTGTTGACCGAAGAGTAATAAGTTCTATGTAGATTCCATGGTAGTATTTAGAGAGAGAGAATTGTTGGTAAAGATGACTTAGAGAATATTTGAACTAGAGTAGAAGATCATGACGGCATGTTAATGTGTTAGAAAAAAGATTAAGTATAGGTGAATGGAGGCTAAGTCATTAGGTGAAGTAAAGCCTTGAATGTCAGAACGAAAGATGTGCACCAAGGTAGAATGTAGTTACACTAGATTCTAATCTCCTAAAGTGCTATGTGTGCCTAGTTTAGCATTCTTGAGTTGAGAAGTGTGAAGAATGATAGGTATGTACCATATGGGGTCCATAGGAGCCGAAGCTAGAGAATCTTAAATAAGGTAGAGGATTAGCCTCTTAGTATAAACTTTAACCCTTTTTATTAGGTGGATAGAGGATTGAATGAATGAAGTTGATAATAAAAAAAGAGTACGAATGCTACAAAGATGGAATTAGAGGCAAAAGAGAAGTTAGGAGTTACCTAAGAAAGAAACCCTAGCATAAATTTTAGTACCTACAGATATAGTCATCAAGGGAGAGTTTAGCATCCATGTGTATAGTGATACCCCGACCCCGCAAGAGTCATTCGATTATAGCCCAGTTTAGAGAAGAGGTCCAAAGACTTAGAAGATTGACTTTTGAACTAAGGGAGAGATGATAAGGTGAAGAACCAAGTCAAGTTTCGAGATTTCAGTTGTTAAAAAGTCCCTGACAATAACTATGGGATATCGATACATTCTTATTCAGGTGTATTCCTTGCACTTTAGTTAACATGAAGCTCTACTCACGTCATATGTATTCATATTATGACAATGTCTAAGGTCCAAGTATTCTATGCATGCCCCTGCCCATACTAAGATTCCTAGAATGAGAAGCAACCAATTTAAACAACAATTCCAGTCTCACAGTATACTCAGTTCTGTGAACTCAGTCCTCAAGATACGCCTTAACGGCTAATAAAATCATGTTACATCATGTATATGCTCAGATTAAATTTCTTGAACGGTTCGTGCTTATGATTTCGTTATTCTAATCCCTATGCATGTTCATCCATAATGGTAATGGTGGTTATAACGTGTATACTTAGAATAACCCTTTATTCATCCCTTATATGCCCAATATGTGAAATACTCATGCCCATTGCATTTGATTCCTTAGACCTCACCTTGAGTGACAAAGTCACGCTAAGTATAAGTCATGATTGAGTTGTATCCCTCATATTCCTAATGCTCATACTCTATTCTTTCAGTGATCCTCCTTTTGAATTGATAGATAATAGTAAAAGAAGCTAGCTAAGGGAAGGATGGGAGAAAGTAGATATTTCCTTGATGACAATTGTGGTGTACTAGTTCCATCTTTAGATTATAAGTGTAAATGAAATGCAAGGTAAGGGTTGGTCATGTGTAGTAGTTAGATGAAATATCTTTGGTATGTCTCTTTGTAGAAGTTCATGAAGCTGTAGTTATTAGATATGCTAGGGAAGATGGGAGAATTCTTATATAGTGTAAGCTACAAAGAAGCCATAAGATAATTATAGTTATAAGCTTGAATATTGTAATGATATACATGTGTACCATTGCATTATGTCACTAGTGACTCCTTGATTAGAACTCAAGGTTGGGTGATTCTCTGTCACACCTGAACATAGGCTCGAACTGAGCATGGGACCTAGAACCACGAATAGTTTCAAGTCGACCCATGGCATGAAAATAGTAGCTAAAAAACATACATCAAATGTAAATTGATATTCTGAACTTGAATAAGCGGAAGTTTGAATACATATCAATCTTAAACAGAGTCAATACTGACAAAGTTGAAGTTCTACATAAAGTCTGACAAGCCTGTAACTGTCTGATGAGCTGATGGGACAACACCCCCAACTAGCTCGATAAATTCTGAAGCTAAAAATAACATAACTCAACACTACTGAAGGTCCCCAAAGGATAAGGGCTCACCAACGAAGGGAAACTGAACTGAACTGCGGGAAACTGGCTAACGGCGGAACTGAGCCTGATTGTCTGAACCTGTATCATGAAATAATATAGCATAGAGTATGCGGTCATTACTTGGAATGTACTGAGTATTTAAGGTAAGTAAAACATACTGAGTAAGTATAAACTAAAATTATGCATATAAACATAAATCATAAGATCATGAGAGTAAGGACTACATGCTGAAATATGAATCTGAAACATGTATAATCATAAACTGAATATCATATCTGAATAGAATGACCCAAAGCTAAATATAGAAGTAATATGACTTTTCATAGCGAAATCATAAGTAAAAGCTCGTAAATTGATCATTGGGCCAAACCTGCTGTAAAATATAATATAATAAGATCATGAACATGTATAACTGAAATCATGAGAAACAATGTGAGACTCGTCATAACCAATACCACCAAGATAGAGCTTACGTAATTCCTCAACTATCATACTCAAGTGGGTAGAGTCATCCAAAGCCTTGCCAGGGCTAAGGACGCTACCATGATATCGATATCAAACTAAAGGCCCCTGGCGAATGGGGAAAACTCTCAAGGGAGGTTCCCACTGTAATAATATACCTATGGTGACATGTAGTTCTGAGACCCGAAGTTTACATGAACCTTTAGCCTACTCAATTCTAGACATTACTCCCAAAAACATACATAGTGCTCCCATCATTTTTCAACGAAGCTGAAACTATCATTTTTCAGCAAAGTTGAAACCATAACATAAGCTGAAAATGGGAGTGTAGACTCCAAAATCATATAGTAAGTTGATATTATAAAACTAAACTGAATCATGAAAATATAACTAGCATGCGTGGACTTGCCCAAATCTTAAAATCATGCATACTTAAAATAGACTTGATAAGTCAAAATCATAAATTCATACATGGGTAATTTATAAATATTTTTTAATGCTAGATATCTTATCATAATTGAAAACATGGATCATAAACTTGTCTTTTCATGAAACTTGCAGAATAGGGCATAATTTTCTGAAAACTTGACATCATGAATTTATAATCAAATTTCAAATAAAATATTCCCATAACCTTAAAACATGATTTGAAAATGAATGGAATTGATCGATAATAAAACATGGAGGATTTCATAAAATTTGGATTAAAACCCCATAAGATCATATGTTTGAATTAAGACTTGAATTCATGAACTTGAGGAGAAATTTTTGAATGAGAGTACAGGAAACTCTCATTCATAGCCCTACATACCTGGGTAAACTGAATCTCAACTTTTCTTTGAAAGCCCAAGAGATTTGGAGAAGAATTGAGGAATTTCTAACTTGATCTTCAAAGAGAAACTTCTAATCTTGCATGCATGGGAATTGAATAAATTAGAATAGGTTAAACCCCCCTTAAAACATTCTTTTCAGGGCTTAAAATGACGTAGTTTAGGGCTTATGAGCTTAAAAATTATGAAAATGCCCTTACTAATTTTGCAGAAAAATACATACTGCTAGAAATAACGAATCTCATCACGAGTCGTACCTCGATACCATGACTTGTGGTTACCTCTCATTGTTGCTACTGATCTCACCCAAAATCCTGAAGTTCCTATGGGCAAAACGACTCGTACCATCAAGCGATGGGTCGTTGGACCCGTCCGTTACCACTTCTTCCAACTCCTCTGCCCTCTTCCTATGAGTGTAAGCCACGACTTATTGTTCCCTATAATGAGTCATACCATGACTAGTTCCTTCCAACCTGGTACACCAGTAACTTGCTATGACCATTGACCATGAGTTGTACCGCCAACCTACGACTCGTGGTTTGCTCCCATGGTTTCCCTATCCACTCCTCCAACCTACTGACAGTCGCATACCACGATCCGTGATTTCCCACATGGGTCATACCATGACCCGTGCAATCTACCCTGCGCAGCTCAACATTAAACAACGACGCTATCCCACGACCCGTTAGTTCTTCCCATGACTCATGTCGTGAGTCGTCCTGACTCCTGAGGCATTTTCCAGATTTTTTATGCTGATCTTATTTTCAATCTCGGGTCTAGTCTTAGAAACTTTTGGGGTATTACATTTTTATGATTAGAAAAAGTAGTGTTCTTGGGGGATAACTCTAGATGCAAGAGATTTAGTTGAGTTAGGCTTGAACATGGTGAAAGCCTGCTGTTAGACTCAGACTTTAGTATCAATATGAGCACAGGTGAGAATTATAAGTTGTAAATGATAAGTGTGGCATTCAGAGAAGTTGGTGTAGTTACAAAGGTGTTTCTAAGATTAAGGGTTGTCAGTCGTGTCAATTAAGGAAAAATAAGTCATATTCTTACTCCATACTTTAAGAGGCCAATATGGGCCAAAAACATGTACATGTAGTTCTTCAGGTTTATGCACCTTTCAACGTCCGGTGAGACTCGTAATAGTTATCCAAGTCTACGGATAGACATTTAGAGATTGAGAGTCCCGCCAATGAAGGAAACCCTACCAAAATCATTAGAAAGTTTTAGGGTTATATCCTATCTATATCCATGACCTTCATTCGAGGATGAATGATTCCAAGTGGGAGATATTATAACATCTCGGACTTTCGGGCTAAGTATTAAACTGTTCTAGGTGTGTAGATAGATCTAAACCTGATGAAATTTTATTGAAACTAGGTGTTAAGATCAATTTTTAAGTGTGGGAAGTGCATTATATACAAATTTAGGTCATAAGGAACCTATAGCATAAAGTTGAGTTAAGAGCCTTCCTACCAATTGAGTTTTCATATAAGTTCTTACAAGGGTCAACTTCAATTGACCACTCCTGCCATTAATAAAGAGTTATGTGTTTCATGACCTATCAAATTAAAGGTTTTTGAGTCTTCTTCCCAACAGATCCAACCATTCATCAATCGGAGTTTGAGTAAAAAGCTATAGGCATTTTACTAAGGCACTATCAAATAGTGAAATTTAGGCGCTTTGGAAGGCGTACCGCGCTCGACCCAAAACTTCATATGAATAAAATTTTGAAATATAGGCGCTTTGGGAAGCTCTCTACACTCGGGATGAAAATTTTTTAGCAGGTTGGGCGTTATGTTAGGTGCGGCACGCCCAACCCCTTCCCCAACCTCACCTCTCTCTCTCTCTCTCTCTCTCTC
>JACEIK010003513.1:68234-145629 GCA_018107945.1 Datura stramonium | reverse complement strand
TTCTGTGTTGGAAACTATTCCAAACATTATCCTTTCAGTAGCCACCCCCAAGATCAAAGTTAGAGTTTTTGCCCAAAATCTCCTATTTCAAGTCCTTTTTATCTTGAATTGATTATTGTTGTTTCTACCGCTGAGATTATCATAATCCATATCATTGATTGATGGTTCATGCTTGTTCTACCACATGAACTCTTTTTAGCTAAAGTTATTTGAGAGTATTGTCATACTATTTACATGCATTGTTTTTATGAGTAAAAAGTAGTTTTCATGTTTTAGAAAGCATCTTTAAGAAAGAGCTCATGTGAGCATATTTAGCTTCAAATACATTATTTCATAAAGAAAGCAAAGTTCAGTTTTAGAGAAGTATTTCAGAAAAGAGTTTCAATTCAGTCAGCTTTAGCTTCAGCATTTTTCAGAAAGAAAGTAAAAGCATGTTTTTGAAACACAGTTTTGAGCACAGAGGCTGACCAGCAGAGTACAGTTTGAGCACAGAGGGTCACCAATATTAATATATCTATATTGATTTTAAGCTAGAAAGCTGCACATAGATGTTTCAGTTGCCTCAGATAGATGTATTTTATAAGTAATAATTCTGGGAGGATTATTTAATACCGAGATAGGTATAGGTTCATATATTATATACCTTGAAATTACGCAACCAACATAGGTTAGGATCATGTTGTTGGTTTAGGTTACTCCTTAGATATCCCCTAATAAGGTCTTAGTATGGATCGACAATTTATTTTCGTCCTTTGTCCTGGCAAGGCTTTGGATAGCTCTCCCAACCACGCCAGAGGTTGGACATCATGCACTAACATGGTGTATGTCGGTTATAAAAAACACTCCAAATTAGAAAATATTAATTATTTTGATTAAGATTTTCTTACTGACTCATATAGTCAGACACATAGTCTTATTGCATGTTTTTAGTTATATAGCTTACTCGGTTATTCAGTTTTCAAAAAGATTTTTAAAGTAGGATTTATGGAACCAGGCCTCTAGTTTTCAAAGCATGTTTTTAAATAAATAGTTGCATACAACTCCCTTATTGTTTAGCTTCAAAAGCTTAGTCACATAGTCTCATTCATTTAGTTAATTCATGATCTTGATTTCATATTATATTCATGCCTCAGTTGTGCAGCTCGTCAATCATGAGTATTACTTTATTCAACTTTATTACATACCATACATTCCATATATTGACGTTATTTGGTGTTGTATTATTTCATGATGTAGGTTCAGGTACTCAGATCCATCAGAAGTCGCTCCATTAAGATACCACCTCCTCATCTTGTGTGAGTCCTCCTTGCATTCAAGGGACTTAGCTATTTCTAGTTTAGTTTAGTAGTCTAGTTATTGAATAAGGGTAGATCGGGGGCCTTGTCCCGGTAAACAGTACTCAATTTGTTAGTAGAGGCTTCATAGACAGTCAGTCAGTTGTGTTAGTTTTCAAATGACTTTATGTTTCAGTTGTAGTAAAATTTTATTTTAATTTTTACAAGAGTTTGGTTCACGCTTTAGCTTCCGCAGTATCTTTCAGTATGTTTTTCAATAGTATGGCAGTACAAGGGTTCGCTCGGGCCACTTATGGTTTTGGGTGCTAGTTATGTCTAGGGTATAGGCTCGGGGCGTGAGATTAGAATTGCATTACTAATTCACATATGGTGTTAGAAACAGTAGAAATCAATAACTAGATTTGCGTAGAAGACTTATAATGGTGTGGGGAGAAGTTTAGAGGAGAGGAGAGTCGCACAAGGGCTTTCAAAATCGGATGAGGAGTGAAAAGTTAGAAAAACTCGAGTTGGATCATACTTTTATGTTTAGGACTGGACCTGAACTTCACCAAGTCGCAGTTACCTTCACGATAACATCTAGAGTGTTGGGCAGCGCGCCACGATGTCCATCGCGGTGAACTTCACTATGATTGGGGTTGTGTCATGATGCCCGCTGCATTTCACACTTTGCCAATTTTCTCCAAGTCTTCCATCCCCAATGATATTCATTTTGGCGCGGTTCCATAGCGGTTAACCTTACCGCATTGGGCATCGCATTGCAGTGCCTTGTAAATCCAACAACTAGATAAATATCCAAGATCTTCTATAACTTTCAGCGTTACGTGATACCCATAATGGTGAATTTCAGTGCAATGGGCACCGCGTCACGCTCACTGAGGTTGTCAACACTTAGAAAAAACTCTATTTGTTCCCCAGGTAAAACTTGCATAACTTCTTGAGTCGTACTAGGATTGACGAGCGATTTGGTGCATTAAAATCTAATCACAAACACGGTATCAGGTATGAATATATCTTCCTATAAATGTCACATCACTCATTCAAATTTACTCCTGCCCAATAGTTTAATACTTAGTACGAATGTAAGGTGTTACAGATATGCAGCCAAATTGACCCATGAGAAACCTTATTAAAATACTGTCAAAAAGATTTTTTTTATTTGATATGTTATATATAGTCATAGTAAAAGGAGAGGGGGTTATTAGTATTTAAAAAAGAACAACAAAAAAATAAAAATTTAGTAAGAATTGGATTGGTTAGTCTATAACCTCTTTTTTAACCCAGTAACTTTTGAACAGTTAATTTATTAACTCAACATACTTTGACTAGCCTAAATTTAGTTTATTCCACTCATTTAACACTCTAACTAGCATGTAACCCCTGTAATTTCAGCCCATATTCATAAATTTGGCCATTTAATCCATACCTTAATAAGTTGGATTACTTATATTTCAGTTAGATAAATAGGACTTGAGTTTGTTTTAACCCGTAAATATATGTACAAATATTGGTATCTATATACAAGCTTCCGCTTTTTGTAAAGAAGAAGAAGAAGAAAAAATAAAATCTTTGCCTCAAAAAATTTGACAAAAAATTATTTTCGGATCAATAAAAACACACCAATGAATCCCCAATCCACCCTCCCACTTTCCACCTACCTGCCTACCTCTACCTACCCCCACCCTTGTACTCTGCCCTGTCTATCCCACCACGGTGGGTCGAATCGGGTGCTAGGTCGAGTGGGGGTTAGGTTCAAGATCGAGTGTTAAGGTCTCGGGTTGGGGAGTTAAGTCGAGTCGGGTCCGGGGTTGAGTCGAGACGAGATTCGAGTTGGGTAAGTCCTAGGGCGGGGTCGGGAGTTAGGTCTCGGTTTGGGGTTAGAAGTTAGGTCCCACAGTCGAGGTCGAGTTAGGTCATGACCTAGGGGCGGGAGTTAGGTATTGGAGTCGGGGAGTTGGATATCGGGTTTGAGTCAATTTCGAGTTCGGAGTTAGGATCAAGGTCGGGAGTCTAGTTCGGATTTGGGGTTGGATCCTAGATCGGCATAAGGGTTCGCATCTCGAAGTAAAGGTTAAGTATGGTCTCGGATTGGGGTCGGAGTCGGGTTACGGGTGGGATGAGAGTCGGTTCTCGGAAATTCGGAAGTCGAGTCCCGAGTCACGAGGTCGGTAGCGAGGTAAGGTCCGTGTCTTGAATTAGCATCGGGAGTCGTGTCCTAGTCTCGAATCAACATGTTAGTGGGGCCACGAGTTGAAGTCTATCTCCAATCTAGGTTGAAATCTAGAGTCTTAGGTTGGGGTCATGATCTAGATTAGGGAGTTGGGTCACAAGTTAGGATAGAAATTGGGTCTAGGTCTGTATTGAGTCAAAATAGGTAGTGAGGATCGAGATTTGGATTTGGGTTTAGGGTGGGTGGATCTTAAAATCCCGAGTTGAGTCATAGTCGAGTCCCTAGATGAGTCTGATGCAGGTCTCGGGTCGAGAGTTAAGGGCTGAGTCTCGAGGTCGGAATCGATAGTTGGGTCCCAATTTGGTGTCATTTCTCGAGTCGGAGTTCGGGTTAGGAGTCGAGTTCAGTAGAGATTTGGGTGGTTGGGTTTAGTGTTGGAATCGGGGTCTCACGTTCCCGGACTAGGTTCCTTAGTCGTAGGTGTTATGGGAGTCGAGTCCCGGGTGGGGGTAGAGGTTGGGATTGAGAATTGAGTTTAGGATCAGGGGTGGGGGTCGGGAGTTGTCACGGGTCGAATGCGTTGTGGTTTGAAAAGAATTTGAAAAATATTTTCATATTTTATATGGAAAGTCATTTTCTTAAATTGAGAAATAGAAGTCCATATAAAAATTATTTTCACAAAATATTTAAGCCAGCCAAACATGAAAATTAAACATTTTCTCAGTACCAAACATACCCTCAGTAAATTTTTTATTGTTAAAGTTGATTTCAATTTACTCGAGATAATGATTTAAATTTTTGGCTTTAGGAGATTAAAATGGATTAGAACAAGTTTACTCAATTCATATCTTATCCAATTAATTTTTTATCCATATTTATATGGGAAGATTATAATCAATTCATTTTAGCTCAATTCATTTTCAATCGATTCAATTAGCATTTGTCACCTACATGTAACAAAGTGCTGATGTTAATTACATGGACAACGGAACATTTGTTTGAAGTAACTTAACTAACATTAGTCCCAACTCCCAAGTTTGGTTTTCTTGCCGTTAATATAATCTCAAGCGTTATTCCTAATATTATTATCTTTTCCATTTCTTTACTTTCGCCCATGAGTACTTTAATTCGCATAATAATAATTATGTTTTAATTTTAAATAAATTAAAATTGACTATATAAATATTTTCTATTTAAATTCACCTCAAATCAACACTTTACAAAGTAAAAATAAAAAGGCTAGAGATTCTGTGTTGTTTTGACTAAACATATAAATATCTCCAACTCTAACAGGTTATAAAACTCCTATAATGCATAAGACAAAAGTAAACACTAACAAGACCAGTTCTTATTTAACTAATTGACATCAACTAATATAGATCATTGTAAGTACTTTGTGAATTAACTTTTATACCCATTTTCTCTTGGTACTAGTAACATATGAATAATTTGTCTCATTTTCTTTTAATATCAAAAGAGCACTTTAACGACATTATATTCCAGGTTGAAAAGACATGTCTACTTTTACTTTGAAGAAAAATGGCGTTTCCCGTTACTTAAATCCTCATCTTTACACGCAAATAATAATGGGTTTTTTGCAAAAATATACAAGTACAATATAAAATATTACATCACATGGCCCATAATTTAATTACATCCGCATAGCCTCTTTTTTGCAACAATGCATATACAACATTATACAACTTTATACAACATAAATACATATACACTCGATGTATAATCCTTGTATAAAAGTGTATAATAGTGTATAGAGGTGCTTATAAACAACTTTTACCTTTGATATATAGATTATACAACTTATACAAAAATTGTGTTTGATTTCCTATGAACTTCAACTACAAAACTCCATTTGAAATAGATCAAATCTTTTCAAATATCTTTAAAATTTTAACCATAATTTCAGAATGACATTACCAATAAACCACAATTATCAATTTGATGAAATTTTCAACAAATTTAAAACTCATTGCTGAGTTTTCGAAGTTTTTAAGAGCTCCAACAATAGAGTTTTAAATTTCTTTAGTTTAATTCATTCAACCATGCTACTTAAATACATTTATCTAAAAATCTACACATATACTTTAAAAAAATACTAAAATATCTATATACCTGAATATAAAAATTATGGAAGGAAAAGGAAAGAAGAAATAAAAAAAAAGAAGATACAGAAGAAAAAGAGAAAAAGAGAAGATTAAAAAGTAGCAGAAGACAAGAAGAAGAAAAAGAAGAACGCATCGGAAAGAAAAAAAGAAGAAAACGCAGCAAATATTGACTGCTAAAAAATTAATTTAAAAAGTTAAAATAGCTAAAAGGTAATAAGAAACTAAAATATAACTATAATGGATAATTATATTACCATAATTGTCCTACAATATAAATTTTTCCATTAATAAATGATATTACATATTTTTCCCCAAATAGGAAAATACTCAACCAGCTAAATTAAACTGAAGGAAAGGTCCTATAATCAAACAAGTTACTTAGCTGGTACATATTGAAGCATTGGCTTTTTCTTTGTTCAATCTTCAACAGCAACATTTCTTGACCAAATTAAAGTCATAGTGTCATCAAGCAATAGATCGCCATCTTTTATTGTTCAAGAGCAACACACACTCATCTGATAATCTTCCAGACTTCAGCATAGAACAAGACTGAAGGACTTGTTCCTTTTCCACTGTTTATCCCGACAAGGATAACTGTCAAATGTATCTACATGTTTTTTTACAGGAAACCTTGCCACATTTATACACTTCACTAATTAAAAGTGTTTTATTCTTCTATACAAGTAGGTAGCTCTCTGTATATCAACTTTTGAGTTGAACTTTTCCAGTAAGCCTCCGAAGAAAAGCTTGTGTAGCCAGACTACCAGTTTCAGGTGCTTTTGCAGATGTTGGGACTTTCTTCACGTTAAAGCATCATCGTCTGTCCAATTTCTTCATGATCTTTGGTGTCTTCATTTCTACAGGGTTTCCAGATGCATCTCTTACGTAGAAGACTGTTCTTCCTTTCTCCCCAACAGTTGTGACACCAGCTCTAGTCACTGATAGCCCATTTTCTCGTAGGACTCTCGTAACTTCAGAAAGTAAGCTGCTTCGATCCTTGGCACACAACTCTAGGCTGAATCCTGCATATCAAAGAAATTAAGTACATTCTACGCAAATTTGGCATTAGAATTTTGAGGTTTTTCGGAAGGTTAGTGCATGCCACAATGATATAGATTGAAGTAACATATGAATGCGCGCTTGGAAGGTAATAAAGTAACATTTGATGAAAAGCACTAGTCAGAAATATAATATTAGCAATGGCTAATGTTCAAAGTATAATATTAGAGGAACACATCCCTGCTGTCAAGCTTTCACATTCCAATGTTAAAATAAAAATGTACATGTTCATGGACCTAAACTTAGAAAAGAATCAGCTTTGAGATTGTTCTTTGAACTCATCAACACCAGGCAATCACAGACTCATATCGTAGGATTTATATATACAATAGTTCTTGTTCTTGCTTAGCTGAATATCACCTTCGCTATGAATTATTTATAAGTTAGAGACCTTTGTATATTTGATAAAGTAGTTAAGAATGAGGGTGAGAGGGTGGGGAACTTGTTCAGGATAATGTGGAGCAACAATCTGTTTGGATCTAGAAAATGGTGCTTTCTAAATGATTCCAATGAGAAAAAATGACCATGTAGTACTGTTAGGAGCATTGGTTCCATAAAGCCTTTGGCAATTTCATAAAGAAAAAAGAAATATCACTCATTGGATTTTCTTGCAGCCCGACTAAATGAAAAGATAAGAAGAGATGTAACATCATATTGGCATATAAAGCGAAAAACACCATAGACAAGGAGTTCATCACAATTAAGCCAGAGCATCAAGCTTTCCCATACACTTCAAGCTCAGACAAGCAGAGTGGATCTAAATCGAGCTCAAGTTGAGTCGAACCAAAACATTCTTTTTGCAGCGAACTCTTCTAATTTAGGAGATTTACTTTCATAAATGGTGATTAATTATGAAAATTAGGATAAATATTTTACTTAAATATTGAATTCCTATGCCCTAGAAGATGTAAATTCTTTAGATTACATTACTTAGAACTTAAATTAAGAGATGGTTAATTAAACATAAAATATAATTGAATCAAAAAAAAAAAAATGTAGGATTCGAAAAAATTTACTAAATCAATTTCATAATTTCAAATCTTGAACTTAAACTTTTAGTTGCATTTCACCTCAATCATAAAATGAAACCCAAGTACAATAGGACGAAAAATTTAATTGCATCCAGCAAAGTAACAAAATTACAAATTTATTACTCTCATTGTTCCATATTATGTGACATTATTGCCTTGTTAGTCTATTTCAAAGAATATCACCTTTTTATAGTTATAAATAATTTAATTTTAAACTTTACATTTTACCTTTAATGACAAACTTGTATATTCACAGAAATCTCTTAGCATGTTTTAATGCCACAAGTTCAAGTCTCTCTTGATTTCTTGAGCTCTATCCTTGGGCGATTTTACAGACAACTTTATGGGGCATGTGAATTTTGATCTCTCTATAAAACTAGATATTTTATGTATATATTTTCAAAAATTGGTAAATATTATATTCTGGCACTCATGCTACATGAAAGCTAGCTAAATAGTGAAATTGGTTGAAAGTTGAGTTATTGACCTTGAGAATGAGGACTAGGGATCAATTCTCACTTAATAATTTTTTATTTTTTTAGAATTTTTAATTTTATGGTTTTTTTAATTTTTGCCTTTTAATTTTATTTTCAAATAGAAGTTGCTCAACTGAGGCAATTGATTTGCACCAAACCAGCTCAAGAGCAACCAACCAAATCAGCGTTAAGTACAAGCTTGCCAAGCATGCCGATGCTAATCACAATCTTGAGAAACATTCAGGACAAGTTAAGAGGAGTAGATAATCTCTCCCTTACCTCACTTATCCTTCGCCGAATCGCAGCTTCAGACACTTCACAACCTTTTGCTTCTCCTCTTCCAGATTCAGAGTGCAACCATCCATGTGGCGAATAAAATATTCCTATAAATTTCAGTTGTCTTCATATTACATATTGGAATCAAAGCCTAATGACACTCAGCCAGTGATTCCAAAGTAGAGCCACTTTGAACAAGGAATCTTAGGTACAAATATATTAAAAGGTGATGGATGAAAATACTTCTAAGGTAGCCATGGAGACGAATTCTACTATTTTTAGTGGGGTAGTTTCAGAAACTCGAACAATGCAACCATATCATTGATGCTATCAGCTCTGATCTTTATGCTCTCACTGAAGAATTGAAATTAGCATAGACACCCTCTATAATAATTTAACATTTATTTAAAAAGATGATAGTACTAAAGACCATACAGATAACATTCCTTTTCAAGGTGTAGAGGCTGGAGCAGTGTTGACATTTGTTAAACAGAAATTTTTTAGAAAAAATATTGTAAAAAATAAAATGATCTATCCTAAAGTATGTAAATTTATCTTAGCAATCATCAGAATTACATAATCAGATTACCTGTGATGCAGAGGGACCATCTGATGAGATAGTGGCATACATTTGGGGAAAACAGCGTACTGCATGTCTGTGAGTGTGCATACAATGTCAAACATAAGCTTTGGTCTATCCTTGCAACTTACACTGACCACTGAGTACCCTTTCTCGACACAGCTTTCAATTCTAACTAAGTTTGGAGTTAGGAGGGTATTCTATCTCCATTTCGAGACAACCACCTTCATAGTCCCTATCAGCAAAGAACATCTGATGAAGCCTCCGATCAACATGAGTACTACCAACTGAGAAAGCTGGCATGAGCCCCACTCTCATCATCCTCTGCGTCCACGAAGAATGTTATTGAGTTGCTCTTCCATGACACACAATCTGGATTCTTCATCCACGTCAAGGGATGAACAATTATCATTGATATAAAGGACACATGCTATGCGCCTGAGTCCAAACCTCAGCAGCAGCGACATTGAAATGAAGATTGGCTAGAACAGCAGAAATTTCTGATAGGAGCCTGGACGATCCCTGCCCTATAAGCTCAATGGTGGTGTAATCCTGCCCACAGTTCTCTCCTACCTTTCTCCCTGGCCGAGTCTTCAATATGCCTGATGTGTAACCTTCAGGTCCTAGAGCCTAATGAAAGAATTCAATGAAATCGTTAATAACTTTGATAAAAACTAGGTACTTTTCTCAGGCAGTTGTGTTTTCAGTTTCAGTCACCTAGATGACACGGCTACATTTTCTCCACATAAATATGATCTTGCTGGGTAGTCCCTAGGGTAAATATGATCTTGAATACAAAGTTCAGGAAAGCCTAACCACAACTCATATGGAAGAAAGGAGAAAAAACTACAGTAAAAGTAGAGGATTACAATAGCAATAAGCTCATGGCTGAAGCACACAAGTAAATAGGAAAATCCAAACACATTATCAGGAACTATTCAGTTTGCGGAATTGGGAACTCTTTTCTAACAAATGAGCAGCTATTCTGTAACATCTTTTAGTCATCAGGGATATCTGAATAGTTGCTTGACTTTTGCTGTGTTCTGAATAATCATTAGAGTCGCAAAAAAGTAAAAAGTCGGGTTTCATATGAGAGTGAAATAAAATGCATCAGTAGAAATGTCATTGACAATGCCTGCATATAAACCCAAAGTAATATAATATCAACTACAATGAATAGCTTGGAGTTGCATGATCTTATAGCAAATTTTGGAAGATGCTGCGTTTTAGTTTATCCCTCTTTCCTTTCTTTTGTATTGTCATACTAGGGCAATAAAAGTAATTGTAGTCTCCACATTAATTTGTATAGACCATTAAAATATGAAATCAAAGGTGAGAAAAACAGGATACAAACCTTTTCTATATGACCAATAGTGACACTGTCTGTAACCTTGTTGCCATGTTGATCAGTAACATGAAAAACTGTTAAAGTTGAAAAGAAATGAAATTAGTACAACTTTTCCCAGCTGATTCCCTAAGTCTTTAGAATATTATATGCAGATTGGGCAGAACTAAAAAGAGTGTTAGCGGAGGAACAGCCCAAGAAAGGTTGAGACTTTTCAAATGGCCCAAAAGCTGGCAAAGTGATAAAGGCATACATGGACGGAAATTAAAATCTGCTAATATATTTTATTTTTAATATGAGAATGAAACATACTAGTAAAAATCTATAACCACCACTGTCGAAGAGAAACCTGAATTTAGGTATTTATTTGGATGCGTCTGAACTAATAATAAACGTCACAGCATGATCAATTGTTATCAACAATGCAGAAATTTATAGAGGCATTCAAAACAAAATACTAGATGTCATGATTGGGATTTGAACATTTGACCTCAAACCGGGGGTGAACTATTTGGTTAGAAAATTCACAATATGTACAAGCAATAAACTATAGAAACCATAAACTTTAAGGAGGTCGTTTGGTTATGGGTTAGAGTTATGGGTTAGGAGTTATGTAGGTATTAGTAATAGATGATTGATTATAGAGAATTATGTATTATTTTATGGAGTTAGTTGTACGGGTTTAGTAATTCATGTATTAGTTATGTAGGTATTGGTTATGCAAATTATTAGTAATGTAGGTATTATTTATGTAGGGTTTAGTTAGGTAGAAGTTACAATATATGAATTATTGATTATTGAATATTTAATTTGTTGTAAATTAACATATATAAATTATTTACAAATAAATAAGTAAATAAATAATATCAAATTCTATTATATAATTGATTTTTTAAAAAAAAAAAAGAAAGAAGAAGAAAGAAGAAAGTGGAGGTGTAAATGTACACCAAATAACAAAAAAAATACACCAAATAAAAAAAACAACATAAAAAAAACAAAAAGGCAAGAAAAAATTAAAATTAGAAAATTAAAAAATCAAAAAACCAATTATCAAATAAAAAAAATAAAAAAAATGATAATTTAAAAGTACCCGGAATTAAAAAATATTTTAAAAGTAATTTAATAGGGGTAAATGTGTAATTTTGTTATTTAATTCATGTATAACTAATACCCACATAACTTATTCACTTTTCTACACATAAAATTATACATAGATTTCCTCATTTGTTATGTGAGTATTAATTATGTAAATTACAAAAACACAACCAAACATCATTATAAGAATTAATACATGAATAGCTTTTATACAACATTTAAAGTCTACCAACCAAACATTGTAGCAATTAATACATGAATAATTTTATCTATTTAGAAACCACACAATGTATAAAACTAATACATGAATAACTAAGTTATTCATGTATTAGCAGATCTAATCCATAGCCAAACGGCTCTAAATTGAACCCGTAAATTCTGGATCCGCCTTTGTCTAAAACAACTTTTGCACTCCCTTCTGCTAGAACCTTCCATTACGTCGGGAATTCACCATTGACGTGTAGTTTATATAGCCAAAAAAATTTGTTTTAGCCCTATTTGTGTTGCATCATTTTCAAGGAAGGATTCAATTGAACCCACTTACTTATACCTATATCCGCTAATATCAGTCCCTTAGAGTAGCTCTGAAAATTGCAACTAAAAGACATTTAATATGAACTGAAATGAGAACCTAGAGCAAAAATACTTGGACAATACCTTGTTTACCTGAAAATACTAACAAGAAATAATAGACTTACCATCCATGAACCACCCGCCATCAGAGGATATGTAGGCTTTGGTAATTACAAGATCAAGGTCTGTCAGGATTTGCACCACTTCCAGCAGTATTCCAGGTTTGTTGATACTGTCAACCTGAGGAAAAACATGAAATCAAATTGGGTACTTTTGTTAAAAACAATATAGAAAACTCATGTTTATATGCACCATTCAACTTATTGAAGCTATTAAAATAAGGAATCTCCTTGAGTCAAGGCATTGTTATACATTTGAGATTCTTTTTGTATAAATTTGTCACACTTGTACAAGGGTTATTCAATTAATATAAAAATATTTTCTTCTCAAGCCTACAGAAGTACAAGTCTTTACATGCTTTAGCCTTTTCGTATAAACTGAAAGATGTATGGCATCTTTGTCAAAACTCCATCTACCCCAGCAGGGGGTTAAGAATGATCGCTTGATAGATTTTTTGAACTCTCTACAGGCATAGCCTACTTATACATTCTTTGAACACCTCAGCACCTGAGAAGGTGCTAGAGGAGGTTCATCAATGAATACTTTATTTCACCTCTATCAAAAAAATGTATCAACTCATTCATAAAGCAACTGAATGACATAAGGGTGTCTGGGATCCCTTATCTGACTCCGGCAGCCAATGGCTTAAAATCATGCCTCTCAGATCACCAGCCTTTA
The DNA here is from genome assembly GCA_018107945.1 of Datura stramonium. NCBI lineage: Eukaryota > Viridiplantae > Streptophyta > Magnoliopsida > Solanales > Solanaceae > Datura > Datura stramonium. Next base: position 132,811 of record JACEIK010003513.1, on the reverse strand, counting down.
GCTTACAAGTAATTCTGCTTTTGACAACAGACTGTTTGGTTGACAATAAAATTAGTGAAATATGCTCCAATATTTCAAAAGTTTCTTCAATATACTATTTTCTTTCAGTAAAACTATTGACTGTACCATAGCAGGCTGAGATGACCAGACTCTCACTAATCTATCAGAGATTCTCGCTGCTAATCTTAAGATCTTATTGAACTGTGGCAACAGAGCTTCATCTCATCAAGGTTATTCTGCATCTCAAAATAATTTTTTATAAAAAAAAAAGCAATATCCTCAAGATTCTTAAGGTTGGAAAAATTACCTTCACTAGAGTGCAATCCTTGCAACTCACATTGTCCACAGATACCCTAATAGCATCAAATAATCATTAGTTGACCACATGAAAAGATGAGGTGTTAAATATGAAGCAATTCAGGTGGCATCCATGATATTTTTGTTGGTTCTAAGGAGACTGACAGGTTTGCATATCTTGGTAGAAGTGACATTCTAAATGGGCATCAGAACTATGATGCTGCCACAATGCATAATATCTAGGCTGGCCAATGAAAGTAAATAAAAATATAGTGAAAGCAAGCATTGAATGTGGAAAAATTGCAAAAGCTAAAAGTAGCTCAACCTTGGAGGATTTATTCTGATACTTAAGGTCTCGTATTCAGGATCAAAGCCAGGCCCATAACTCCTTGCCATATGAACAGCTTACTTCTGTATTCAATAAAGATACTTCCCGTCTTTCCTTTACATTGAAGAGAAATGTGAAATTTTCTCTATAGCAGCTGACTTGCCTAGTCATCCATGGTAATAGCGATAGCCAATTAAACCAGTGTTTTACCTGCCAAAGATGACATAATAAACGCATGAGTAAATATATGTGGCTGTAAGTAGCAGAGCCTTGGCTAAAAATGCAATAAACGATGCTTTTCTAAGCTAGATTGCCCGTAAAGCATTTAAAGCTTCTGGTTATTATGCAAGATGTATGGATAGAGGACGAAGCAAATGGTTGTACTACTCAACAGTTCAGTAACTGATGAGAGAGCCAATCCCATTCACTGAATTTTCTTGACTTGCCAAGTGGTAGAATATAATCAAATCTAGATTACTAAGGAAAATCAAAAATGTTATCCTAAGATCAAGGAGAAAGTAGCATGAATCCATAATCTAAATCCATTTCTCGATAGTTTTTACCTAGCAAGATTCATGAAGTTCAAAGCTTTAGTTCTGTCATTGCAGGGATTACCAACTTGTTGAGTCAATCTATTGAATGCAAAGAAGAGTTTTAAGAATAACTTGATGAATCGCGAGCATTTTTAGGTAACTCGGTCCTCAGTCTCAAGTAGAATACAATGTTCCTTAAGCTAGCATTTGAGGTCTCTTATTGACAGATCATCTATTGCTTAAGATCTCAAGACACTTGGCGTTGTTTGAAACTTTGCATAAATTGCTTATGCCAACTTAGTTCTTGAGTTTTTCCAAAAAGTGCTTGCTTGAATGTTTCTGAAAAAAAGATTGACCTTTTTCAAAGATTTTCAACCAGTACCTAGAAATCTTCAAAAAAACAACCTTAGCAAAACAACTCAAACACAAAAATTTAAAAAATTATAAAATTTATTTTTGGATTTCTTCAAACAAACACCTTAGTATGCTTAAACGAAAATCTCCTACTAATGAGAAGAGGTCATTATTTTATCTTTAAGACTGTAACAGCAGAACCTGTGAGATTAATGCCTGTTTGGTCAAGTTTTAAAATTCCACCATATCTTGAAAAATATTTTTGTAAGAACTGCATATTTTTATTGAATAACAATTTATGTTTGATTAATATTTTTAAAATACTATTTTTAGCTTCTGACTACTAATAAGAACAGTATAGTTTGTATTTATTATTACAACATGATTGGGTATGGTGACAATAATTAGAAACTGAAGGATCTGAATGACACACAGTTCCTGCTCCATATCCAAAAGAAGGGCGAAAAACAGCAGATTTGAGGTGATATGACCAAAAGAAAAGAAGGAATCAGGGGAAGGGGTAAAGTAGTTTGAAGGGAGCTATGACCAAAGAAAAGGAGGAATCTGGGGGAAGGGGCCAGATTAAAGGATTTGATTCCAAGGCTAGAGACCCCGGTATCAGTCTCAATCACGGTTGAACCACAGAATTTCAACGGCTGATTTACCAATCAGAATTCACCGCAATTTGATCCACATAGAGATGCGTATCCAACTCTGAAATCACTCTCAACACTCCTTTAGCAATTACATCGCCGAGAAAATAACAGAGCATATTGTAAAAAAAAGAATTTTCTCGGGAAAACAACAGCAATGAAGTTACTAGAACCTTCCTTTTTTCTCTTAATTAATTAATCTACGAAATCGATATGAACATAGCTCAAAATAGAGAAGCTTTAAATTTGAACTCTGAATGCTGAAACTTGTAGAAACAGAGATAATCCAGCCTGCAAGGTATTGTTAAGAAAATTAAGTAGCTGCAGAAAGCAGAATGAAAAATGCATGAAAACAGAAAGTACTTCTATTAAACCAGAAGGAGAAAAGCTTTAAGTTTGAACTCACGAAACTTATGGAAACAGAGAGACAATCCAGAGTGGTAGAGAAAATTTAAGTAGCAATGCATTCAGTCCTTGAATATGTTTGGTTACAGTTGAAGAGAAAACAGAAAATTCTTCCAATTAAATAGAAGGAGAAAAAGGAAAAGTGGAAAAGCTTTCGACGTAGGAGGAGCACCCACACCCACACGCTCTCTCTCTCTCTCTCTCTCTCTCTTTTATGAATGGCTCAAGTGCAGTGCTATACCTAGTAGTAGCCTATAGCTAAAGTGGGGTGTGCGTGTGTAAACAATTTCCCCGCTCCTTTTTCAGACATTACTATTACAGAATATGTATTTCAGTTTCTTTCACTTAAGGTAATGACTCGGCGCCCAAACGTCACCTGACACACAAACACCTCTCAGACGCTAAACGCCTTTCTCTACCAATATTAAATTAATTTAATATTATATTAATAAAATATTTTTTAAATATTAATAGTAATCAGTGATGAGTGATGACTAGTGGCGGTGACTATCGTTGCCATTTGGAGACTGGGTAGGGTAATGGTGATGGTTTTGGATGTTTAGTAGCTAGAGGTGATAGGAAATTGAAAGCAATGGTTAATAAAGATTGTTAATTGTGATAGTTGATGGTGGTAGGCGATAGTTTAATTATGATAGTAGTGAACCAATGATATATAATGATAGGCGTGACGACGATTGTCGATAGTGATTAATAGTTGTAATGATGGTTGGGGATGATGAATGTTATGATGGTGGCGTTTGATTGTGGTTATTCGTTGTGAGTGGTAGTTTTAGTTAAGTATAGTGAGTGAGCATGGTGGCAGTGCAAAATCATGGTTCCGTTAACTATGGTCTCGTCCAAGCTAGATATTCTATGTGCATATTTTTTTTAGAATTGATCTAATATTGTTTGTTGGCCCCTATGCTACAAAGTTGAATGATGCCTTTGGTTGAATGTTAAGTTATTTACTTTGAATACGTAGATCAATTTCGCTTAATATTTTTTCCTTTTATTCCTTTATTTAGTGGTGTACTCTTATTTTAGAAATCCTTAGATGCGCTTCTAGATCATTATCATCTTTATAGAAATTCTTGAATAGGCAGTAATTTTATTATTAGTGACTTCCATTCCAGTCTGTTGGGAACCATGACGAAGTGATTGTAAAATTAAAAAATGTACAATACATAAAAAAATATTTAAAAAACAGCGCCATTTGACAAGTTATCTTCAACTTTTAGTATTCACATCTAGGCCTCGTTGTTTCATTAAGATTAATACATTTGAATCAAAATAGGCTTGTCCCAGATGATTAAGATGTTATCTACGGAATTAGAGCACGGAATAGATTAATATTGTTTCTTTTCAATATCTAAATGTGCATAATTTATTTATACATAAACATAATAAATACCCCAAAATTTAAATAAAAAGTAATAATTAAAAATATTTAATTATTTTAATTTCAAATTTAATAAAATAAAATTATTATTTAATTATAAATTATTAAATTTGTAATTGTTGATTTTTTTAATTTCTTATCTTTTTCTGTGAGTTGGGTAGCATTTTGGGCTGTCATAGATAGGTGGTTAATGGTGATGATGACGGTTCGGATAGTGGAGGTAATTGTTTTGATGGTGACGATTGGTAGTGTGGTGGTTGTGATGGTGGTCGGTGTTGATGGTAGTAGCTAAGAGTGTGTTGTGGTTGACGATGTGTTGGTGGCGGTTGGCAGCCGTGTTCGTTGTGATGGTTGAGGTGGTCGTAGTAGAAATTGACCCAGTGGTGATAGTGATAATGATGGTGGAGGTGGCAACGCGATAGCGGTGATGGCGATGGCGATGGCGATGCAGCGTATAATTATAATGATGGAAGTGGTATATGTGGTAGAGTTGACGGTAATGGTTAAGCCATGGTGGTAGTTTCTAGTAATGGCAAAAGTGGTTGGTGGTTGGCGGCAGTAATGGTGGTAAAAATTGGTTGTGATAGCGAGTGGTTTAATGGTGGTATTTGGTGATTTAGGATAGAATGGTGGTGAAATTTCTCACACTTGTCTCTGCCCAATGATATTAAGTTTTTATTCCAGATATTGTATTCAACGTAGCCGGACAAATAAGTATTTAAATTTTAATGTAGCAGAAAATACATTTAATGGCCTAGGAGTCACGAACCGTTAGTCCAGACCTCCGTTAAGTGCGGACAAATGAGGTCTGAATCACCTCGGCTAATCGTGTTAGTTGAACAACAAAACTTCTGAAATGATGCGTAGACACACCACGAGAATTATTGTGTCACGTCAATGTCGGTATCTAAAGACATGTTGAAAATGAATTGGATTATTTAGTTATCAATTGAGACCAAGTTGAGGTGAGTTAGAATGCTTCTTGCCGGCTAGGTCGAGGATTTGTATGGGTTTATGTATTCAAGGGTAATTAAGATATTAAGTAATTAAATTCAACTTAAAATAACGAGACTCGATAAGTAAGATTTAAATAATTTAAATTATAATATTTATTAAGGGCAAATAAATGAGGCCAAGTATTCTTTATTTCTTCGTCAGATTTCAAGTTCAAACTGTGTTAGTGGAATCAAGTTTTGTCGGAGTAATTTACTCGGGATTTTCGGCCCAACTTGAGTGTAAAATTTTAAAATAGATACTAAATATTAGATGAGAAACAAAAAGAAATTGAACTTTCTTGAATATAATAAATATCGGCAGAGGCGGATGTACCATTATTTGTGTGGGTTCAATCAAATCGATAACTTTCGGCGGAGCATAAATGCGGTAAGATTGGGTTAAAGTGGCATTGGTTGGGAATGGGTGATGGTTTGTTTATATGGACTTGAAGCGATCCTCTCCTCGTAGGCTAGCTTTTGGGGTTGAGTTAGCAGGGTGTCATATCTTACATGGTATCGAGCCAAAATAAATCGATTCTTCTTTATATAATAATGCCAATTTTAAGTTAATGTTCTCTGTGTTTGATGCTTCCGCTAAATTCGTGCAGTGGTTTGGTTTGCTTTGGACGGCGTTGCCTTAGTTGTCGTTGTTGGTTTTGTTTGGTTGGCAGATTCTGGTTAGCTGTTTTGTTTTTATCGTTGTTTTTGGAGTTACTTTATCTCCTTGCTTGTATTGATACCAGTTAGCTTTGATTAACATTTTTGCTGTTCTTATTAAAACCACTTGTTATATATCAACATGGTATCGAAGCCAGAATTAATTCGTTTGGGCTCACGTTATGTGGTGGCTGGGTGGCAGAGAAGTGTTAAGGTGGGTTAAAGTCACGTTGGTTGGGAATGGGTGATGGTTTGTTTATATGGACTTGGCAATCCTCCCCTCATGCATTGCATTTGGGGTTAGTTAGGCTAGTGTGTGTCTTTACAAAATTTAATGTAAAAATTTATTAAATTTGCATTAAATAGTATATATAAACTCATACATATTAGTAAAATTACTCAAAAGATTGAGCGCAAAATTTAGAAGTGCGATTCCGCCTCTAAAAGTGGAGTCAAAATCGGAATCTAATCGATCCTTATCATATATAGTACAATTGAGCTCGAGCAAAACAGAGGTGGTCGCAATCGAGACTTCAAAAATATGTTTTCACCAAGTAGCTAGTGAGCTCTAGAGAATTTCATAATAAATTAATTGATTAAGAAAATATATAAAATTTCAATTTAAGTTAATAATCACCAAATTAAATTGAACTAAATTCTAAGATCATGTGGACTACATTTACAAATATCGCTAGATATTACATCAAGCCAATGGATAAACTAAATAACATTAATCTACTTTTAGCTAGGTAGGACTCATTAACTTTTGCCCTGAATTTACATCCTAAGGTTTACTTATGAATTATAAATTAATATGCCTACCTTTAAGTACAAATTAGGAATCCAATCATATGCTAATGATAAGCATTTATTTATTGACCATACTACTTGTTTAACTCCACTTCATTATTAGTCAAAAATGCAGAATCATTTAAGCCTTGATCATAATTTACTAAAAAAATGAAATTTGTTTTTACTAATTGAGAAAGGGAGGTTTAAGCTCAAATCGACTCAAACTTTGCATATATACTTGATGAACCAAGAGAAGTGGAATCACATTCTTAATGTCCCTAATATATTACTCCATCAAAGAAAATTGCATACTTGGCTATGCTCTAATGGATCCTTTCCTCATGGACTAGAAGAATAATGATTCAACACCATATACTATTTTGGTCTTTTTTTTTTTTTTTTGAGTTTTACTTTTTCCAGGATCTTTCATTTTTGTAACTATAAATCTCGAAACCTTAACTCGTGAATTATTCTATTTGCCTACCCCTTTTAAAGGAATTATGAATATGATGTGATTATCATACTTCTCAACTATCATGTGGAATGAAATTAAATCACTAGATAAGATAGTACTTTTTGAATGAACCTCTATCACCCAATTTGATTTCTTCTATTTTGTGCATGATTAGAATTTTGATAGAAGAGTACATGACCTAGTAAGATGATTCTACTACTACTGCTGCTACTTCCTTACACATTTTTGGATATTAAATGATTCGATAGAATGCAGTAATTTTAAATTAAATTATGTATTTGTATTAAAAATTGAGATAATGGTTAAAATGCATATGAATTATCACTTTTTCGTGAGTTTCGCTTAGTTTAGCTATCGGTGTTTTAACTTTTCTCTTAAAAAACATCACTTGATTTTATGCATTAAAACACAATCTAGTTGAGTAAATGGTAGTTCAAATAACAAAGAGCATCTCTGGTGGTGTATCGAACCGAGGTGTGTGTTTTAATGGATAGATGGTGATAATTTAAGTAGGAAAAGGGAACAATTGATGGTTGGGTGTGAAAGCTGTAAAAAATGATAGTTTAGGTATGTTGTTGACCATTAACTCTTAAAAATTTATTCAATACGTATTGTAAATAATTTGCTCCAGGAACTAATAAACAAAATCAATTATGATTAATCTAATCTTAATAGTCAGAGTGTAATTTAAATGAGTAAGAGTTGGGAAGATAGTATGTATGCGGCACTTTTTTCCTTTCTAAGGTAGGAGGTTATATCCAGATAGTGCCTAACTCAAAAGCGAGATGATAAAAACTATAATTCAAAATTTATAAATTAAAAATCTTGGTTATTGCATTTGGGTTAGATACATTTTGCTCTATTCATTTTCAATTTATGAGACATAATCCCTCTTCGTTTCTACATAATACAGCCTCAATTGAGAGTGTTGCAAACTTCAAATAAGTTGGGTCATTTCATTACGTGTATAAGAATAGTTTTGAATATAGTATATTAGTAATGTGATATTAATTATAGTTGCATTAATTATATTGAAATTATTTTTAATATTACTAAAAAATTGTGTTGGTTCATTCTAATTTTAGTTAAAAAATATTAAGTGGTATTCACTTAAATATTTTGATTGAATCGGTGAAAAACAAAATTATTAGTTTTCACATGAAAATGTAAAGTTTTCATTATTTTGGTAATTTTATTTACCGTAGTGGGATTTTTAGTGGTGATTCGGTAAAAAATAGATGAAAAAAGTATATTTTATATTCAAACTTTTCATTGATCATTATAAACATATATTTCTATTAATATATGCACTGCCAGTTGATTCATTAAAAATGTATAATTTCTATTAAATCTGTTTGAAAAATACCCTCCCACAAATATAATTAAAAAATATGAAAAAATTTTAAAAACAATTATCTTTTTAACCAGGCTAATGCATATATTAGTAGTAAAACATTTCTTTTACGAAAAGGAAAAGAGGGGTCATGACTAGGAAGGCTAGGGTGTTAAAGATCTTAAATAGCTTGTACTTTATATGTTTTATACTCTGCCTTGTTAAGTTGTATAAATGCACTACTCACCCTTGTAAATGTAATTAAGAATGCAGCATTAGCAATTTATAATCTCAAGCTTTGTCATTTCATACAAGTCATTTTGTGTTAGTAGAGCATGATTACATTTTCCTAGAAAGTTCCTTTGCAAAAGATGACTCTTTTTGCAAAGTGGCCACTACAACCCTAGGCTTTCAAGTTAGGAGAACTGTGGAAGATTCAAAGATGACATGTGGATCATAAATTTAGCCCTCCTGTATATCACCATGTTTAAGCATTCTCAAAGACACCTATTATTAAACTATATAATGCGCTGACTTTTGCTGCTATCTCATCATCATTTCTACCACTTCTAAAATATCTGTTGTAAGTTAACATTATGTATGTGTAAAATCTGCATTAAGAAAAATGTTGTCATAACTACATCGGCACAAATCCTTACAAAAAATTAGAATTAAAAAATTAAAAAAGGAAATAATGATGTGATTATTTAAAAGTTGAAAATTTTCAACTTTTAAAAAAAAAAAAAATAGTTTATCAATTTATACTTTGAGCACTTGTTTTATATAGATTGGACATTATTGAAGCACCAAGAACCTAATAGAATTTTGTTCTTTTTTCTTTTTCCACTACTAGAAATACAGATTTTACTAGTAAATCAGCTGAGAGAATTTGCGTTATAAAATGTAGCTCTCTCACTCATTTTCCACCTACGTCCAGTTCGGGAAAGCAGCATGGGTAGAATTAAACGAGTTACATCAAGTAGTGGAAGCTTACGCAATTTTCATGTAAACCCAGCTATTATTTTTCTTTTCCCACTTAGAGATCACGGGAATAGCCATAAAAAATTTCGATGATAAATTTCGCTGAAAAAATAGTGATTTTTAGCGGTGCCTCTCTCTATCTTTCTTTAGTACGTAGGGCATCATATGTATAGTTGATGCGTGAAATGAAATTTTAGTTAACAAATATCAAGTCTGACCACTTTGTATGACATTGTTGAAGTCTTCACTTAATTTTTACGTAATGCTGAGTCAAGCACAATTTAGTTAGGACTAGTTAGAGTTAGTTTGTTTTCATTAATCACTCATTGAGTTAGTTAGAGTGTGAGCTGTCAATTAACTGTCAATTAGCTGGAGTTGGTTAGCTAGATGTTTCTTATCTCTGTGTATATATAGACTATAGCACGCCGAATGGAAGTCAGAGTTTTCATTCCCCAAATTTTGTTCTCTTTTTTCTCTGTACAACTGCAAGTTCTAATGGCTTTATCTAGATCTTCAATTCACAATTATTAGTCCTTAATATGGTATCAGAATATAAGTTTGATTCTGCAGCTCGTCTTCTTTGCATCATCAAGTCCTTCTGATTCTTCAATAAGTGAGGGTTGCTCACACAACAAATCTCACATCGATCTCCACATGCAAATGAATCGCCATGGCTAATGATGATGAACACAATTCCACAATGTACAAGGCAACAATCGATGTAAGTATCCCTCTCTGCATTCATCCGTCTGATAGTCGAATGCAGTTTTAGTTCCGTTCCTTTCAATGGAATAAAGTATCGCTTATAAAAGCGCCTTACGATTGCTTTAGTAAAAAATAAATTAGGTTTTATTCTTGTGAATATAAAAAGTAGATGCACAATCCAATAAGGCTCAGATTAGTGGGAGATATGACAATATGGTCACCTCTTGGATCCTAAATTCTCTGTGAGAGAAAATCAGAGTATCGTGAGATATATGGCAGATTCAAGTCAGAGTCAGAAAGAATTAGAGGATAGGCACAATCAAACAAATGGAGCCAAGCTGTACCAAATTTAGAAAGAAATTAATGACCTAAATCAAGGATCATTGGATATCCTTGGATACTTATACAAGATAAAGAAATTTTGGGAAGAACTAAGCACCTTAAGCGCTAAACACATACGCAATTGCCAATGTACTTGTGGAGCAGAGCTCATGTATAAGGCGAGAACAAGACATGAGATTAATTCAATTTCTCATTAAGTTGAATAGGGTATACAGATCGTTAGAGGAAACATATTAATGATGAATTCTTTGCCTCAATCGGGCGAGGCCTTTGCATTGCACCAAATTGCGGGGAGGGAAAAGCAAAGGGCTCCAACCCGCGTAATCAACTCTTTCTTTGAATCTCACGTCTCTTGTCATAGGTACCTCGGGAGCTAAAGTACAAAATAAATCACACTTCAAATAGTAGCATCCGTTTTCAAACAACGGCTTTGCGGCTTCGCAATAGTCAGAAATTTGGTAGTAACTTGATGGCTAAGGTACTTTGTGATCCTTTGCCCAAGAAATCGGGACACGAAAGGAGAGAGATGATTTAAGTTCATGATTATCCCTCAAGGAATCGAGAATTATAATGACGAAATCATAGGCCTCAGATACAATACGAATCGAATATCTTGCTCGATAACCAAGTTCAATAAAAGGCAAGGGACTAATGTTGGCAAGGGAGTTGCTGACAATGCTCATGGAATGCAGATCACAGATGATAATCTGAATTCATTAGAACCACGTCTCTTTCAAAGCGATACATCGGCTAGTTAGCTTGTTGTAACAACATTATTGGTAATGCATGGAGGGCACGAATAGCATTCCTCTCAGGAACATTATTCTTTACTTCAATTTTAGATACTATAGCTTCTTTTATAAATTTGGTAAATGTGTATGGTTGTTTGAGGCGACTTATGGATTCCGGACAAGGCATTACATCGCGCTGACCTTTAGTCGAAGGCACGCTCCAAGCATTATACATTGCCCATCACTTGTTGATGAAATTGCCTAATAGGTACAAAGTCAAGGTGACAGAAGTAGGAGATGTGATACTTTCTCCCAACATCATTTTGCATAAGTCTTGTTTGTTCTCTCTTTCGATATAATCTAGTTTATCGATTCTTCATATGCATCTCAAAAAGGTCTCCATTTCTTTCTCGACCTTTGCGTGTGTTCTCTACAAGCCCTTTCTTGAAGGCCTCTGAAAATTTGTAATGCACAATATGGACTCTATCTTCTATGTTACATTTGTCTAAAGAAAGACATATTTGTTGTTGAAGGAAGAAATTGACATTTTGTTTTTCTTTACATTACAGTCAACGAAGTAAAATTCAATGTTGTGATTCATTCCAGTTCACTGTGCAAATACTTCTCTTTCAAAGCAATAACAATAATAATTTTTCCCTCGGGAAATCTATAGCTCATAATAATAGTGCGAGATTTGTTGTGGCATTGTAGACTTGGACATATGCCTTTTATTAAAATGAATTTACCAATACAATTGAAATTCTCTCCCCGAACAACCTTTTATGTATTTCTATACGTACGCTGGCAGAGGCAGGCGGACTTTTCATTTCCTACCACTGCACACACAAGTAAAGCACCCTTTGAACTAGTTCATATTGACCTATGGACCATATCATGTGGCTATATAGATAACTTTAAATAGTTCATTGCCTTGATGGATGACTATAGTAGGATTATTTGGACATGCTATTTGAGTTGCAAAGTAATGCTCTAGAAATCATCAGGCGATTACAGTGATGGTGTGAAACCAATTTCAATGCTCTTGTAAAAATTGTGAGTTAAAATAATAGGATGGAATTCAAAAACAAAGAAACCACTTTTTCTTTCAATCCAGGTATTATTCAACTGAAGAATGCGCCACTTACACTCCACAACAAAAAATGGTATAGTGAAAAGAAAGCATAGATATTTGCTTGAAACAACTAGGATACCTTTTTCCAATCCAAACTCCCACAAAAAAGTATTGGAGAGGAATGTATCCTTACAACAACTTATATTATAAATATTTCTACTCTTCTACAACCAAATCCGCGCAGACCACTTCTGAAAACAAAGACCTGCCTCTCCATGAAGAGTTTTGGATGTCTACATTTATCCAACTACACCTCCTCACACCAAGAGAGATAAATTTGGACCTAGAACACTCTCATGTCTTCATTGGATATTCTTTTAGATTAGGGGTTACAAAAAGTTCTAAGTCTGAGTAAAGGAAAATGCACATTTAGAGATGTAGTTTTTCTTTGAAAGCTGTTTTCCTTTTTCTCTTTCTCTCTTCCTTGCTCAGTTCCCTTAGTTCCAAATGTTATACCTTTTATTGATGTTTCTATTGATTCGCGAATAATTACATAGAACCTTTATACCAAATGTGTCCCGAGGAGAACAATGTCGCCACATCCTAATCTTTCACCTACTTCTATCCTTTCTACTTTACCCGTATCTCCTTTACCTACACCAACCATGTCACTCTCCTGATCATCTAGTACCTCATAGTTTCCCATAGAAGTTAGACAATCCAGACAACACAAAATTCCTTCCTATCTCGTGATTATGTTCGTACGGCTGGCTAATTTGAAACCAGTTTCAAGTTCCCATAGCACGAATTCCACCTTTGCATGCGTCCTTTTCCCTTGCACCAGCTGGCTCTTTTAATGCGTTGGCTCGAATAGTAAATAGCCCCAGTAAGAAATATGCATCATGCTTGATGAATCAAATTCTTTGAGACGGTTGTAAATTCTATTTGGAAGGCAACAATGTCTCGGGAATTTGAGTCTCTTCTCATGCCAATAATACTTGGGATTTAGTTCCACTCCTTTGACGAAATACATTGATGCGGGTAAGTATATAAGAGTGAAACACATAGTTGATGACTTTCATAGAGGTTCAAAGCCATTTGGTAGTCAAGGGGTATACTTAGCATCACGGAATTGACTATGCGAGATCTTTTCTCCGAGTTATTAAAATGACAAGCGTGAAAAATCTCATTTCCCACAGCCTTCTGAAGAAATGGGACATTTTCCAGTTGGATATTAACTGTAGCGTTCCTACATGGGGACCTCCAGGAGGCTTACATGGGGATCCCTTAGTCCTACAGCTCTTGATACTCTAGGAATTTGTTATGCCAAGCTAAGAAATATTTATATGGTTGAAAACGAGCCCGATGAAATGATGGATGAGAAACTTCATGCAGCATTATATTCCAAAGGTTTATACTCCTCCATGCATGACTACTCTCTTTTTAAAAAAAGGATGAGTCATAATCTCTTTGTATTACGTATGTAGATGATATACTTTCCTCATGGGTGATTTACACATGAAATTACTACACTCGAAGTTTCTCTATTCTCAACCAAGATCAAGGACCTGAGTTCTACATTACTTTTACACAGGACTGAAAATCTATATAATTCTGATGGTGTGATTATCTCCCAAAGAAAGTTCCTTCCTGATTTATTGAAAGACTTTGCACACCACTAATACACATGCGTTAATTCACGCCTTGATCCCCTCTTGTGAAATTAAGGCCAAGGAAAGTAGACACACGATCAGCACTTCGGGGAATGCAATGGGAAAACTCAACTCCTCGCCAACACGAATTGGATATTCTTTTTGAGTCCAACATGAAGTCGAGTTCATGCAAGACTCTAACCTAGCCCTGGTGACATGCACATCTTTGAGGTACCTCGTAGAGACCCTACTTTGGGGATCTTCATGTCCAATAAACTTTGATTATACTATTCAAGCTTATTGCCGATCTGATTGGGATGCATGCCGGACTCCGAAGAGTCTGTCTTAGGGTTCATTTTGTATTTTACGAAAATAGTCTTGTCAGTTGAAGTCGAAGCAAGATCATCTCCTTATCTTCGGCTAAAGGCTAGGTATAGAGCTTTAGAGAAAAGTGGTAGAAATTGGTTTGGTGATGAAGTAATTTCTTTTGAACTTACTTTCTCCATACAGTCTATCTCGATTTATTACAATAGCCAATCAACACTTTACATTTCTAAAAGTCTTGTGTTTCATGAGAGAATTTAGCATGTGAGTTGTTGCCATTTTGTCGAGCCAAGGCGAAAGAAGGTTTGATTTCTCTACCATCACATCGATCACGGATCAACTGCCTTACTTGATTTACTCACCAAAAAGCTCTCATTAGGTTCAAACATTCATGTTTGTATTTAGCAAGTTGGGCAGTAATAAATCCTTACTTCCAACTTGAGGGGGGTTGGAAGATCTTCACTTTATTATATGTAATGTGAGTCAACACAATTAGTTAGAGTTAGTTTGTTTTCATTAATCACTCATTCAGTTAGTTAGGTGTGAGCTGTCAATTAGCTGAGTTTGGCTAGCTGGATATTTTCTTATCTCTGTGTATATATAGAATATAGCACTAGATGAAAGTCAGAGTTTTCATTCCCCAAATTTTGTTCTCTTCTTTTTCTTTACAACTGCAAGGTCTAATGGCTTTATTTAGATATTCAATTCACAACGGATTGTTCTTAATAAACATATTGCATATGCATTTTGAATCCATAATTTACGCTCTCTATGTTGCATTGTGAACATACACTTCTGAATCGCAAACAGGATAAAGGAGAAGAAGAATCAATATTTTTGGTACTTGTTGTCATCACAATTTCCAAGCTATACGGCAACAACATCTCGTGTAATTCCATAACGGGATCGAAAAGTGTAAAGTATACGAGGCTTTCTCTATCACCGTGAAGGTAGAAACATTTTAATTTATCGCATTATGTTCATTAATTCCAAGCTATATATTAAAAAAATATTTTAAAAGAAAACAATCTGCAAACAAAGAGGTTATTACATTAATTTTAGAGTCTTGGTGAGTTTTAAAGAAAAGTTATCTGCTTGATAATAAAAATAAATATACTCGAGGTTAGGTTATAAGATTGAAGAACTTACAAAATGGCTAGACAAAATTTCCATGAAATTCATATAATTAAACTACTTTAGTACAATAAGAGAACTTGATTTATCAGAATTAATATGTAGGATGAATTGTGTGAAAAAAAGTTATATAACTAAAATAATATCAATGCAAACTTTAATCGGCTTACAGATGAGAAAGGCATGTCAGTTCTTTCAATATAATATTATGTGCAAAAAGTTATTCTGCAAACTCCAAAGTATAGCAAAAAAATAAAGAAGGAGAAGTAATATTAGAAACGAATTCAACTACGTATAAATGTAAACATTTCACATTGCAAAATTCTTGACTTGTCCTTAGTTTTTCTAAAATAGAAAGAGGACCAGATATATAGAGCAAAAAATATATATATATATATATATATTTGGGAAATTTATACCCCTGGAGAAAGCGTTTAGAGCAAATTATATCAATTGCAGAGACATGATTACTTTTAACTTAAATAAACGGGGTATAACATGAATGTGCCCTCTTATAAACACTACTCCTTCTATTTCAAAATAATTGGTATTTTAGAAACTTGGACTTTCTTTCTTAAGAAGCTGCTGCATAAAATGCATTTTTATTAGCTTATCCTTAATAAAATACCTCCAAAAAGATATACCTCTTTAGTAGTTTATAAAACTTTTTCATTTAAATAAGAATAGAACTGAAAAAGCATCATTAATGCTTTCTTGATAATGTAAAAAAAGCAGCTATTTTGAAATATAATGAGTTAAAAAGCGCATGCACTTATTTTAAAACGGGATATTTTAATTTATATATCGTGATCAATATCCCACTTGGTTTTGTGATGAACTTGATCCCGATTTTAAGAGTGGGTGGGGGTTGGAAACGTGTGTCTTCAATATTGCTTAACTTGTTCCTACATTAAGAGTGGTGCAAATTGTAAGCAAGTACCAACAACAATAATCGAGCATATACATATCCTCATTCAACCATTTGTTTTATTTCTTGTTTACATCTTATGAGAACAGTTTAATATTCATAAAAAAAAATAAAAAATCATCTCATTTTCAAAGTTTTAATTATTTGGACAAAGAATGGTACAAATCTAGGTCAAAATGATCTCTTAAGAAGAAACGAGGTGAGGTTTAGCTATTCGAGATACGGAGTATTATTGCGATATATTGTGCATGCCTTAGCGAATTGAGAAAGATGTGATTGACACGGAAACTAAAACTATCACTTGAATGAATTTGTTCTGAATATTATTAACATCGGATTAATTGAAAGGCATTATTGTACCATAAGTTGAAAGTTAAAATTAGTGAAGCAAATGGATACATTTTAGCTATTGTGAAGACAATCACTAAACGAGAAATCCCTGAAACATGAAATATCTCAAAGCTCACACTACAGTGAAGTGTGAACTTGTAGCAGTGAAAATAGACAACTCGTCTAAATAGAATTGACGGTTTGTATTGAACACCAAATTAGAATTACAAATTTATTGTTGTTACATCCCAAATTACCCCCTAAACGTGATTGACACTCGGCACATACCCTCGGGCAGGCAAACCAAAATTTCATGTCTAAATCATTAATTTACAACATTTAATAAATCAAATAAGTACCAAAATAATATGATAATTGATTAGGATCACTTAGTATCTCAAAATATTTATATAAAATTCTTGCCCAAATCCACAACTAAACCATGGAGCATCTAAGTGAACTACAAAAGACTCGGAGTGTAAGTTCAATAAAAAATATCAACAAACAAATGATGAAAACTCTTACGGGAAGCCTCACGAAGACAATGTGGTGGCTCACCTTAGCACAAGCTGGATCAACTCCCGGCCACATTCGTCGGCAACCCCAACCGTCTTGGCAGAAACGGTATAGCGTGGACATGCGGGTAAGTGAAGTTATACATAAATATAACTCATTAAGATCCTGAACCCTCCCTTTAAATATCCTTTGGAACAAGTGTTAGAAAATACAAACACACCACAAGCACGAAAATATTATGCGGGGTTACATTATAATAAAATTTCCAACAAAATTCACATTATTTATCGAGATACTATATATCTCAACACAATTTAAACTAGGTTTTGTCATAAATAAGGTTGCAATAATTAATCAGCACACCAGAGTCCATGACAACATACATAATGCGCTAAACAAATTAGGAAGCATACACATCTTTATCTTGTCAAGGAGCATGCCTGATACTCAAATATATTAACATATACGTGCTTAGTATTCCCAAGAAGCGTACACAATACTCAATGCGCCAAGCGCTACACAATCTCGATGATATCAAGAAGCTCCTGACCTCATGGCTCACGGTCGTATCCTCCACAAAATAAATTTATAGCGAGAATTTTAGTATTCTTGAACATAAAGTACCATACGGTTGGATTTCGAAAACCAGATTACGCTAGCGAGCCTTTCGTCCCAACCACATGGACCCGAGCAAACAAAACACTTTTTTTGTTTAAAGCAGTTGAAATGCAAGCACCAAAACTTAAAATTCTCAGCACCTCGAATTCACAACTCAAACACTCTTTCCAATAAGTAGTTCACATTCTCACGGTCTCGGATCCACGTACGCTATTTACTGCCCAAAATAGGTTCGGGAATGGTCAAAAATTTTAGGTAATATTCTCTTAATTTTTAAAGTAAGTCAAACTGCGGTCAAAAGGTTTGACCTAAAAAGTCAACTTTGGTCAACGAGACGAGAATTCCCGAACCATGACCCACCATGAGATCCTCCTCGATAGAGAGAATTTTAGAACCTTTATTCAAAATCAAACTTTGTAAATTTGCCTTTTCAAATCAATGATATAGGTTGAAGAACCCTAGGGCTAAACTTTCGATTCCTTAAAGTTTCTCCATGCTTTCACCATAAAGATTTTATCCATAATCATGATAATCTCGCTAAAAAATTTAGAATCATTACCTTGATGATTTGGGATGAAAATCTCTATTTTCTCTTCTCTTTTCCTCTTGTTCTCGCTTTTCTTTTCTTTTCTTACTACACTTTCTGTTTGAGTTTTTTTGGATTTGTTTCTCTGTTTCCTGCGTGCCTTGCCCAGGACTTCCAAGCCTACTTCTTTTATTTTCTTTATTTCTATTTTGGGCTTGGCCCACTTATTTCTTCCTCTCTTTTTTTTTGTGGAAAATACATAACAACTCCTAATTAATTAAGGGTTATTACATTTTCCCCCACTTATAATAACGTTTTGTCCTTGAACGTGTTTCAAAGCCTCTATCAAAGTGTCGGGATATGAACATCACTAAATGTCATGTTCGTACTCTCAAATAGTCTTTCATAGAAGATAGTTCTACTAAAATATTTTGGGCTCATAAAAATGCTTTTTAAACTAACAAGTATTATGTTCAAATACAATATAGTGACTTCCTTAAAAGTACAATTCTCATTAACAAATATACTCTCAGATGGTTACACATAGTATAATGTGTACCATTGGTAGCATAACAAATACATTAATTATAAGAACAACACATTTGTACAAGCCTTATCAATGATATGCTTGGATTATCGCGGTATTTTGAAGCTGGCCAAAATAATTTCATTCGAGAACAACCCTACGGTTAAAAGGTTGAGTTGCCACCTAATTTTAAGAAAAATATTAGGAAAACCGTTTAAAAAGAAATAATAAACGATAAATAAATAATGAACTCTACTGTTTTAAATGTATAGCAGATTTAATCTGAATAAGATTTTTATTTACTCCAAGGGAAGGTGTTAGGCGTATTAGGGGATAATTTTATTCCATTAATACCTGTTAAAAGGGTGTTAAAAGATGTTAAGAGATAGGTTTTAAAAATGATTTGAAAATATTTTGCAAGAAATGTATGAGGTATACAAAATATACAAGTAGTATACATATGATATACAATAGCAATATATATTGTTGAGAGTAATCGGAAAAAAATGTCGCAAAATAATCTAACATAATTTTTGTAGTTAAGAATTTATGAGGCATATAAGAAAGTAATAATATTATACATATATATGAAAAATAGTATAATCATAACGTACAAGATTTGTATAGTATAAAAAAGTAATATATATTAAGTGGTTATAAAATAATATACATGAATACATGGGATTGTATAATGAAACATATATACATATTTGTAACTATATGTGAGTTATAAATATCTAATGAGTAATTGTATGTATATAGGTTAAAATAACATATGTAGCATATATGTGTATAGAGAGCGTGAATATTAACAAAATATACAATTAATGGCTATATACGTGGAAATAATAATAATAATAATAATAACTAATAATAATAATAATAATAATAATAATAAATAAATGTAAAGCCTTGAAGAGAGGAAGGGCTCCATTCTTTACGCTAGGTTGGGTATACTAGACATAGCACATAGTGTATATATCCAATCGCTTCTACGATATTGACAGAGATAGAGTTGTACCATGACTCCCAATACGCTCCAAGTGTATATGTACGCAGAAAAAAAAAGAAAATGAAAAGATCGGATATCTGGTTTTAGATACTAAATATGCTCAAAACTAAGATTAGATACAAAAGAGATTTTGGGAATATGGCTCATAGAAATCCAATAGCATGCAGAGAAGAACAAATATTTTAACCAACTAAATAAACTCAAGAGAGAGCTCAAAAAGATTTTCATGTGGTCAAATAAAATGATGCAGCATGTGATTAAGGTGTGCCTGTGAATATCAGCAATACGAAGCTCATCATGAGATAAAGAGTCCAAGAAGGACATAATCACTTTCCTATCATTTGGTCCAAGATTAAACTCCTTATATGTGGTCTGTAGGAAGAATTTCCAACCATATGATTTGTCGGTATAGTCTAGAATAATTAAAGAAATCATCCTAGATCAATGTATCTAGACATGAGGAAATGAAGACAAAACATGCATTTTAGCAAACTACAACTTGTCGTATATTTTAGTAGTACACAAAACTTGCGAGGTCATGATTATAAAGTGATTAGTCTGAAGCTTATGTCAATGTATAGGTAGCATGAATAAAGTTAAATTACATAATAAAATCTAAAACACCGAAAATATATCACCACTATTAACAAAATAAGCTGTAAGCATATCACATCTACTCATGGTAACTTATGGTCGTTAGCAAACTTGGCTGATTTCTTGCAACACATTTTGAATATGAAAATTTTGTGAAATTCAAACATGCCTAAAACATATTGCTGCTCAATGTGATGTTCATTTTTAAAATTAAATTTTCATAACTGCGGTGAACAAAAACAGTGAGCTAAGCAGCGTTATATATTATTAAATAATGCGCCAAAAGATGTGAGTTGGATGAGAATTAAAGAGAAGTTACAAAGGTTATTATAAACGGCATATTCAGCAAACAACAATAAACAAGCATGCTAAGATATTTATCAGCCCAAATGCAGCTAGGACAGATAAACAAATTGGCCATCCTTCAAACTTAGTATATCCCTCTCTCAAGTCATTTAGATAAACTCAGATGCTAAAGGACGTCATATAATTAAGTAGTAATATCTCCGAGTACTACAAAACTATCTCATAAATCACAATTTGCTAAACCAGCAGTCTAAATCAACCAATATCCTGACCAAACACATATAGCTAACTCATCCTTTAGAATTTTAGTAAACTATTATTGACATCCTTCATTTATTAACCACTTTCATCAGCTAATAGCACAACCAATACACAAAAAAAATCTAACGAAAATTGAAATAAAATAAGATAATGGTAGGGTGGAGTTTTACCTTGTGTGGGGCAGCGGTGAGGTTTGTGAGTTGAGTCTTAAATAATTAAATAAAACAAATAAGTAAATAAATACTTAATTAAAAATATGATATATATATATGTCACGCCCGTCTTGGGAGGCATGAGCGGCACCTGGTGCCCTACGGGACTTGGGCTGGCAGCTACCGTGACCTAGCACTTGGTGCCGGATAGCTCTAACTCTTGATTCAAGAAAACGACGGGCTATATAACGGCTCTAAATAAAGTCTCCGGACGACTAGGCCTATAGCCACCTATAAGCAAACAACAACTACCCATAACAACTTGTATTAATAGGGAACCTATGCGGGCCGACAAGGCCACCTGTCTTGTCTAGTTATTTCTAAAATCAAGAAAAGCAAGTCTTTAAGCGCTACGTGACCGGCAAGGTCACCACTACCTGCTTGAATAAGTCCCCACCCATTACATTATATAAAAACTAAAACATACACGGCCTCACACGACCACGTCTGACTAGCCACAGGGAATGTACAATTTGCAAGCCTGCAAGAATCTTGATAAGATGGTCGGGACAAGGCTCAGAACCTACCCATCTTTTGTACAACAAAGAGAATAAACCTCTAATTTTGTCTAGCTCCCGGATGTGAGGAGTTGATGACTGCGTGTCCTCGGCTCCTCATTTAGGGACTCAACCCTATCTTTGTCTCAGCTCTATAGCACGGCGAATGAGAAAAGAGTAACCATCCTATCATACCTTACTGACCTCCTGCCTATAGTATATGGTGCACAACGCGTCCATAGACAAGAGCGCTGCCAGTACGGCTTGGGACTCCTTTGTGATAGGCACGCTCACGATACCAAGTTTGTCACGCCCCGCCTTGGGGGGTTACGGCACACAGTGCCACAATGGGACTGAGCTTGCTAGACTACTAAGCCTAATCACGTCGGGTACTGGGCGCTCTAACTCGATTCACGGAATCAACGGGCTATATAGCGATTGTAAATACGGCCTCGGCCGACTGGGCCTATAAGCTCTGCTGTACAATAACAACATTAACGAGAATCACATCAATATAAATGAGCCTATGCGGTCAGGCAAGGCCACCGTGGCGACTAGTTACTTGAATCAAACGGCGGTGCTAACGGCTACGTGGCCAGACAAGGTCACCCACTAGCTGAGATAGGCCCCACCACGGCCAACATAAACAACTACACATACGCACGGACCCACACGGCCAACACCCAACTAACCACGGGGAGATATATACACAATACGCAAGCCTCACAGAATGCGTAAGATGGTCGGGATAGGGCCCAGGCCTGCAGTACTTATACAACAAAATAAAATGATATAAACCTACGAATATCTTGACTCGGATGACGGAGCGATGACTCTGTCACTTTAGCTAAGATCACGAGGATCGGCTCCTCGTCTATAGGTACTGTAGGCAAGTAATGCACGGCACCCAAACGGCGTCGGTACCACTGCTCTGAAGTATGTAAACAAGGCGAACATAGTTGAATATAAGCAACATAACTAGAAATTAGAACAGCGGAAAGTATGCGAGCTGTACGGTGATGGAATCTGAAATAAGCTTATGCACGTACGGATGGTAAGGTGAAGCATACATGTCGTCATGGCGACACTGTCTATCGGCTAATAGATATCATGTATATATACATATATATAATATACAAGGACCTATACCATGCCCCATAGCGAAGGTGCCAACGACACACAATCTATATGCCTCTACCCAGAATTGAAAACCATCAAAATAAATCACTCCACTCGCCTACTAACTGAGCACCTCTACCCGGCCCTTGGAGTGCGGCTCGGGCTATGGCCTCGACTATAAGCGTATGCAGTCAGGAGGACTCTTTATGGCTATGGGGTATGTATATATACATGTCATGTCCTTACAGGCGCAAGCGCTCGACCCAGGGTAAGCTATCTTGCTATCTTTGATCACCCGATATGGGGAATGCGCATCCCGTCTTTGTCTATTTGGACGGCATGCCCGCTCCTTGGAGTGGCTGTATCCTCACCCTTTGGCGGGTGAGTCGACACGGCTATTAACCCGGGGCGCGGACGCTACAGAGGCTGCCCTCGTAGCACAAAACGAGTCTCAGCAAACAATAATCACGTATAGCGAGCATGTTCAATGCGAAAAGAAATACTATTCCATGTTTAGATATTCTATTACGAATCTCTTTTGCATTAAACTAGTGCATTGCGAGCTAGCGTATGAAATAATTTATGCATCCCGTCTTGATTTACTAACTTTTATTACGAACATAGCATAATAACATAAAACATGCTTGCTGGATTCACATATTGGACTCAATACTCGGACCCGAGTATTCTCTCTTCTAGAATTCCAGCTATTTTCATACTAGTATTACTAACTTCTTGAAGGAACTAGCTTTACGTACCTTCGGCGGATTCCGATATGGCGTAGCTGGTCGATCTTTCTGCTATTTCTCAGTTGCATTACAAATATATGTGTCGATTAGAAATGAATACGCTAATATTACGAAGAAAATCTCACTTTCAATATATATATAGCCCAGAACTTTGGCTTATGAAAAATGGTCGAAAACTCGTTATTTCTGAAAGTCCAGGAAGGGACAAATACTTACTTTAGGGCTAGGGTATGTTAACACTAATTTAGAGGCGATTCGACTTACCTTATCTCGGTAGAAAAACGTGATTTCTTGGCTGAATTTCACGAAGCTAAACCACTTGGGAATAACCACAATGAAGCAATACTTCATTACAGATTAATTCGAGTTTTGGACGGCGTTTAGCGGCGTAAGCGGAAGGAATTTTAAAGAATCCCTTCGTCCTCCTGCATTACTGCTGGATTTACTGGAAATTAAAAGTGGGGAGAATGAATTTTAAACGAAGTGGGGGCTTATATACTTGGGACCTTTAAATTCGCATTCGTCGAATGCGATTTATAAAATCGCATTTCCTTCGGCCTTGAGCTTAAGCATCCGGTCTTCCCCGGGCCTTTTTCTAGCATGTATGACATTCTGAAACTCTTAACCCACATGCGGGCCATTATCACATGTCGGGAATTTCACGGTATAACACTCTCCCCCCGCCACAGAACATTCGTCCTCGAATGTAAACTTCTACTTATAGGGATCTCAACACTTGACTTACTTTTAGAAAAATTTAGCGGGAGTTTCCACAGCCAATATGGACTATCTCAAAAATCTTAAATGCAGAAAAGTCAATCTGGTGCACCATTGTGTCTCTGACATTCATCACGTAAAAGACTAGAGTCAACTATCTAATTTATACATATAACATAAGGCATTTCATATGATAACAATACTAACATACCTCTTGGTGACTAGACTTGAAACAAGTGAGGATATCTAACTTTCATATCTTCCTCTTGCTTCCCAAGTCATCTCTTCTCGATTCTGTTACGCCGTAGGTACGCAGCGGAAGCTGATATCTTTAGTTCTCGATACAACCAGATACGCTGTCTAGTATGGCTCTTGGAACCTCTTCATAGACCGGCTCTTAGTAACCTAGACATCTGGTAGGACAGCTCTGGAGGGGTCTCCTATGCACCTTCTTAGCGTAGATGCGTGGAAGCCCCGGATGAGCAGTTCACAGTGCAGGAGTTGTCCTGTGCCACGGCTATTCTCCGCCCAAATCGATAAGGCCCAACAAATCTCGACACGAGCTTACCTTTCTTGCACAATCTCATGTAAGCTCGTGGAGATATTTTCAAAAATACCGAGTCATTCCACATTCATTCGGAGTTTCTACGCCGTACGTAGCGTACGATTTAAGCGGCTGACGATCGTGGCGTTCTCACGATAAGCTTTACTTTTCTTCGGCCCGATGAATGATCTACGGCCCAATCAATCTTTGATTCTCTACTTCAAACCAGCGGGTGCAAAGTCTACACGCCCCATGTCGCCGTCGAATAGCTGAATGGTAAGCATTATTATAGGCGAACTCAGTGAGCGGTAGACGTTCATCGGCTACCTCAATCTAACACACGTGCTCGCAACACATCCTCGGCGTTTGAATAGTGCGTTACTTTGCCCATCGTACGAGGATGAAAAGTTGTGCTCGGAGTTGTCTGTGTTCCCCGACCTCTTTGAAATGGAGCTGCCAAAACTTAAGCGTAAATTATGCCTGCAGCCGGAGATAATGGATATTGGAACACCGTACAGTCGGCTATTTCTCGATATACAACTCAACATAATCTTCGGCGAAAGTAGCCCTTGCGCGGGAAAATGGGCTGATTTTGTCGGTCTGTCAGCTTAATTACCCAAATCGAGTCATTTCTATATGCAGTGCGAGGTGTCGTGCTACAAAATCCATATTCTTGCTTCCCGTTTCCAAGAGCACCGATTTATGTCTTGGTCAATCGCTTGGTTTCTAGTGTTCCACTTTTACTTCTTTGTGATTAGGACAGATACGAATTACGCTATTTCCCTCTTCATTCACGGCTACATTGGGTTTCTTTCATATCGTAGTGCATTTGAGTCGGAGCACAGGTGGAAGGAATGACGAGCATAGTGTACCTTATAATCTACTAGCAAAGTCTTGCAACATTTGGAGCGCAAAGGCGATCTTTATATCTCAACACTCCGTCCCTCGGTTACACAGCTTCTGCTCACATGCCTCGGTCCCAGGCTTTTTGTTGTTTTACTGCGTCGGTTTAGTCGGAGTGCGCAAAGTGGAAAATCCTTCCACGTTTATGCATGTGCAGAAGCTAACCCGAGCTGCGTACCTTGGTTGGAGTGGTAGGTACGAGCCATGTTTCCACTTGCTTCTATTTTTAAATGTATCTATCGTATACCAACCTCGCGGCCTGATAATGACCAAAAAATACTACTAAATTCAGCTAGATTAACCTTTAGAGAAATTGGCATGTAATTGGCAGTCATCGATTTATCCTCTTGGGCCCGACAAGTAATCTCTGTATAGCTAGAGCATCCGGCCTTATGGCCCACATGCTAATGTCACTCCGTTTGCTGGGATAATGCAACCATGTTTGTCTGCGCACCGTATGCGTATGTCCGTCGAGGAAGGATCGATGGTGATCATGATCTCTAATAATGCAATTTGAATAATTGAGATGTTTGGGTTGAAGGACCGAATCTTTGAAGTAGTCTAACAATGCTCTAAATGTCCTACTCGGACACACCGCTGGCTCATGCATAAGCTGAGGTTGTGGACGGTAAGCTTTGCTTTGTTATTTGGTGGTGTAGAGGCCCAGGCTTAGTCGGATTTTACTCTCAAGGCGTCCAGGTCACGGATCTTCATGGGAACCCTCTTAGATCTCCTTGTCTTAGTAAACACTTGCAGAATACTACCAATTTCTTATGCCTTGTTAGTATCCATTTGGATTTATCTTTGTTGTTATAGTAAATTCTCGGTCTTATGAGCCATTACGCAAAGGCGCGCCTACTAGGGCACTATATGAATATCTTACGAGCAGTTTAAAAGTATAATCACATCTTGACTACTGATGTGGACCCTTTTTCTTGAGGTACCAAGGTTGTCCTACTTTGGGGCCAGTGGGTGACTTGCGGGGTGTTCTGTGTAATAGCACTAGGTTGACTAAAGCGGAAGCTCTCATACAAGGCTGGAAAAATGATATCACGACCATAACATACTGAAAAATTTTGGTATTGCTAACCTCTCACAGTATGCCTATTAGGTCTCTATTTAAGTTACGCATGCGACAATGTTACTAATCTTTAGGGATGCTTCCCAGTAACACGAGCGCCGGTAGTAGTTGAAGCCGTCTAACTATACTGTATCATCAACCGCGATCCCGGGTTGCCTGCTTTGTAAACACGAAGTCTAGATCAAGCAGCAATCATATAAGTCCATTAACAATAAGCTGAAGCTGAGAAAGTTTTACATGGCTTAATGCAGTGAATCTTGCTTAACTGCTCCGCCTCTTTTTTTTTGGGAGAGGGTCTGTGATACAATCTGTATATACTTCCTAGCGGCTAACCCAGTCTGTGTAGTGTAACCCCTATTGGCGGCTACTCACGGCATATGCAGTATCTATATACATGTATCGACAACTACGTACAATACGTCTTGAATTTGTAGTGATATGTAATCTCTGGCATGCTTTATGGAATTTCATGTTGCACGTGATATACTGCTCTGCAGTGCAATGATATCATGTCCTCTCGTACCATTTCATTGGATTTAGTCCCATTCTGGAAGCAACAAACACATGCCTTTAGCTATGATCTCTGCTATTCAAAATGCGCCTTTCTTACAATGTAGGTCAACATCGCGCCTTGGCCTTACTTAGCATTACATTAAGGGCGGGTATTTGTACATTGGGCACGATCTCAGTCATCTTGGATTGAGTCTCTGTGTCGGCGAGTCTGCTTCCCCCTAGGCGGACATACCATAACATTACGGACTATAAACTACTGTCTCGCCATTGTCGATCGAGGCTTAGTCACTTGTACCACGATGTTCACTTTCGATACGGAGGTGATTCTAATTTCCTAAATGTGGTATTCCTGTTCTTCCTTATCTTGCTTAAGGCTGACTTTGGGGTTCAAGGTACTGTCTTACATTGTTAATAAGGTTCTTGGTCAAGTCTCGGCTTACCTTACTTCTTACGCTGCTTGATCGGACCGTACGATTGCAGCCATGACCTCCTACGCACCCAATATCACTAAAATAATAACCATTATACTTGCGGGTATATCCTACGTCGTTAGCGTGTTATGGCGGACTTGGCCTTTTCGACTTGAACTTAACTAATGCTTGGGAGTTCATCTTGACGGAGTCTTTTACACCCACTTCGAGTAAGCTAGTAGTATTTTTCGCTCTTGACTTATTACGGGAGTGCACACAACTTGCGTAATCATAGGGCTCCTTACTCTTTCTAACACTTTCTGGAATCGGCCAGATCCGTCTTCACTTGCACTTACTTTGGCAACATCGCCTCAATCCTTATGCTCTTGCTATGTTGGAATCAAAACTAAGAGGTAGGAATAGCCTTTTCTCAACTGCAGCTGAAAAGGAAACATGGAACTATACCCGCATCTAAAAGATGGAGGTGGAAATCCTGCATTTCCCTCTCTACTCTCACATCTATGATAATCTAATATTATTTGTCACCTTAATCAAATCTTACATATCTTAACAAATAAATCAACTAGTATATCTGTTATGCTTGACTCCACATTAGCAAGTTATAGAAATATGCGGGGATATGAATCAAATAAGGTATCATTGGAAGGTCGATACCTCACTCCTATGCTTTGTGAATTTACCTTGTAGCAGTACAAGTGCCCTCTCACGATACTCGACTTGATATTCTCTCTTTAGAATTCCATTATTTATTTGCTATACTAGGATTACTAACTTTGGAAGGAACTAAGCTACATACCTTAAGCGGTTTCCCGACTAGCGGCGTAGCTCGGTGGTCACTTCTGCTATTTCTCCCAAGTTGCATTCATATATGTGTCAATTAGAGCGAATACGCTAATATTAGAAGAAAATCTCACTTTCAATATATATATAGCCCAATTTGGCTTATCGAAAAATGGTCGAAAACTCGTTATTTCTCGAAAGTCCGAGAGGGAGGAGAATGACTTACTTTAGGGCTAGGAGTATGTTGACACTAATTTAGAGCAACTCCACTTACCTTATCTCGCTAGCACGACGATTTGCCGTCAGAATTTCACAAAACTAAACCGGATGCTCCCGAAACTGACAATAACCCCGCTCACCAAGATTAATTCGAGTTTTGGACGGCGTTTAGCGGCAAAAATGAAGGAATTTTAAAGAATCCCTTCGTCCTCCTACTATTACGCTCGTTCTTGGAAATTAATAGTGGGGAGAATGAATTTTAAGAAGTGGGGGCCTTATATACTTGGGACCTTTAAGTCGCGTTCGTCGAATGCGATTTATAAATAGCATTGCCTTGCGGCAGAGCTTGGCGCTTGTCGGTCTTCCCCGGGCCTTTTTCTAGCATGTATGGCATTCTGAAACTCTTAACCCACATGCGAATAGGCCATCTACATGTTAAGATTTTACGGGGTGTAACAACCTTATTATTGTGTTGCTGGAAATCCATCTCAAACTTGTGTTTTATCAATACAACATATGTAGAGTGAAACGGTGCAAAGCGATTACTTTTCCTTATGACAATCATATCATTACTCAAACTTCTTTTATGATACTTTATTTCATCGTGTGTGGCAATCTTAATATTTCACATCTCATCCTTACTTCAATAACTAAGCATGCCGATATGTTAGTTTCATACTCAATCTCTTTACCATGATGGATTTCATTTTTTTTTTAATGTATATTCCTCGCAACCCAAAATTTATCTCGAACCTGTTCCAAAAACGGTGCTCGTCATGGTGACTTTTATGTTCATATTGATGTACTTAAATTATATATTCTCACACCACAATCACACTTGTGACATCACCATCACAACATCACTAATAATAATTATTCATTTTAAGAGGCATTAAACCTAAATCGTACACTTTCCTCAAAAATATATTTCACCACAAAACTCCAAAAGATTTAGGCGTTGGCAAACAATTACACTTTCTTACTTTTAAAAGCTATACCACTTTTCTTTACTAATTAGACTCATAACAAAAATTATATCTACAACCTCAAATTCGAATACGTCGGCTCCATACATAAAATTCATATCATTTGTACACTTTTCATTCTGAATCCTTGATATTCAAAATTTTCACTAACTCAGAACCTTAAATTTTTGTGAGAGGTTTCTTTGTAAATAGAGTGATCTCAAAGCATACAACCTACCAAATCTCAATTACAATCGACACACACGATGCTCCATGTACTCGTGCTTCCTCTAAGTAGCATGTATATCGCTAAAAACTTCTAATTCGACTATGTCATCTGGCAGAGGAGGATATGTGTCTCCTAGTCATCTGCAGATAGGACATCCTAATGTTCAGCCAGTTCGACTCAATTCACGAACAGAAATGAAGAAGGAGAAAACATCCTAGATGTTTGATAGCCTCGAGTCTATGAACGTCTACATACCCGTAAGATAAACACTACCAAATACGCTCACGTTCGGGACTTAAAGCCTATGCTCTGATACCAACTTTGTGAATTCCCAAATTACCACATGAAGCGTGATTGATACCCGGCACATACCACTTGGCGGGGCGAACAAAAATTTAATATTTTAATCATTAATTTGCAACATTTAATAAATCAACATATGTACTAAAATAATATGATAATTGATTACGATCACTTAGTATCTCAAATTATTTATATAAAATTCTTGCCCAAATCCTACACTAAACCATGGAGCATCTAGAGTAGTGCAAAAAGACTCGGGCGTATGGAAATCAATAAAGAAAACATCGGCAAATAAATAGCCAAGACTCTTTTGGGAAGCCTCCACGAAGAGAACAATGTGGTGGCTCACCTTAACAAGCGGATCAACTCCAACACATTCTTAGTAGTAGCTTCGTCTTCACCTACGGTATACGCATGGACATGCGGGTAAGGGAGTGAGTTATCACTTAAGTATAACTTAATAAGATCCTCGACCCTCCACTTTAAATATCCTTGGAACAAGTGTTAGAAAATACAACAACACCACAAGTACGGAAAAATTGTACCCACGGTGTTATATTATAATAAAATCTCGATAAAATTCACATTTATTTATCAAGGATACTCATATATCAACACAATTTACAGCTAGGTTTGTCATAAATAGAGTTGCAATAATTAATCAATACCACGAGTCCACGATAACATACATAATGCACTAAACAAATTGAAGCATACCACATGATACTCAGTGTGCCCGAAGCATACAGCGCCCAATACGCTCGAGCATGCACAATACTTAAATATATTAGAAAGTATACACAATGCTCGGTATTCTCCAAAAGCATACACAATATTCAATGTTTGTCAAACGTACACACAATCTCGGTGATATCAAGAGCTTGACCTCATGGCTCAGTAGTATCCTCCACAAAATAAATTTATATGAGAATTTTAGTATCGTGAACATAAAGTATATACGGTTGGCCTCGAAAACCACAGGTGCATATGCTACGCTCGTCTAATAGCGTGATGTCGTGATTTTGTGATACTTTCGACGCTTAAAACAAGAAATTATGCACATTCGGGTGTGTTTATATAGGTAGGATGTGTTTTGTGTTTAATGTTGCGGAAAACAGGTTTGGAAGTGAACTTGGCAAATTAATGTTGAAAACAACAGAAAAGGTGATTGCCGGACATACGAGTCGTTGGAAAAAAGCATAACTAGTTCTTTGAAGCGTGGGCAATTATTGAGTTTTGAAGATGTAGAAACAATGTACTTGACGGGTTAGAGACGACTTCGTTACATGCATGTAACAGTCGTGAAGTCGATAAATGGCCCAGGAGAGAAATTGTTAAAAGTGACCCGATGGAGATGACGAAAGACATAACAAGTCGTTAGTTGACCATGACTAGTTGGAAACACTAGAACCAACCATGAGATACAACGGAATTTTGATATAGTTAGACCACGAGGGCCTAAAGACTCGTACTTGAAGCCTGACGAGTCGTTAGGTGAGCCGATGCCTGGCCAGGATCAATCTTTTGAAGACAGCGATTTGTAGCAAAGGCACGACACGTCAAAGGTCCCAACGATTCGTCACCAAGCCCATAGTCACCAGAAACTGACCTAGTTTGATTTGGTTAGGAAAAGGTTTTCTTGGAACTATAAATACACTATCTATGTTTATTTTCGAAGAGAAGCTTATTATTAATATTTTTCACGTAGGATTTTGGTGTTGTATGATTATTCTTGGGTCAAGAAACAAGGTTTACAATTTTTTTCTTGAATTTGAGGATCAAAAGCAACATTGGAAGTTGCAATTATGATTTATTTTATATTTTGTGATTGTGATCATACAAGAATGAGTATATAAATCCATAACTAGGGTTGTGGAAATCAAGATGAATTAAAACACATAGGTAAAACACTTAGTGATTCTTGAACGGGGTTTAATGCATGTATCATTTTTTCCTTTGTTTTAATTTATTATTGGCCGGTTGCAAAGCATTCACGACTTGCCTTATTCTTACTAGGACGGGGAAGGTAGTGAATGGGAAAGGATTAACAACGAGTGAGGCTATCAACCCTCGTCTAATAGCTTAAACTTGATAAAGGGATAGCTAATCTAGATATTAAGGAGTAGGTCAATTGAAGTACCCGTATAGGACCAAGTTGCATGATGATAATCATCTATACGGGGGGACCAACCATTGGAAGTGAACCTAACTTACCGATATTGCATGTTAAACAGAAATAGATCCTTCAGTGTATAAGCTTTGTGGTTATGGAGCTTGGGGGAATACAATCCTAGTCAAGTCATTATTGAATACAAATTGAATTTTATCTAAGCATTCGGTAGTTTTACTTTTGTTTATTATTCTATTTCTTTCTCCTTAGAAAATAACTAACTCGATAATAACGACTGTCGCATTAGCTTAAGTTCTTTCCATATTTACGTAGGATCGACCTCAACCTCTGAGTTGGGTTCTATATTTGACATTGAGCCTTTATATCTCAAATTCGAGGTGTAATTTGGGCGACATCAAATTTTGTCGTTCTTTGGGGAATACGGCTATGGCTTTTGTTAATTATGTTTAGCTTTACTATTGGTTCTTATTTCTTTTTATTTTTCTCTTGTTGTTTTGGTTATGAGTCTTAGGTTTGTGCATTCTCGTCTTGGAGCCAAGGAAATCCTGGTTCCAATTGATCATGAACTTGAGCGGACGTTAAGAAACACGAGAAAAAGAATGGCCAACATCCAAGAACGAGGAAACCATGGACCAAGCCACAACGAGAATGTTTCTTTAGGAGCAAGCTCGGGCTAGGGTCGTGAGTTAGCTAGAGTTTACGAAGAACGACGTCTAGCTACGAAGAAGAGGAGGCTAGACGACATAGAGGTCCAGAGTGCAGAGACATCGGTATTTTGATAAGGAGGATGATGCTAATATGAAGACGGAAATTGGTGCCCTTTGGCGCTATAGTCCCTCCTCCTTTGCTGTTGGGGGCAAAGTTTGATATTACAGGTACAATGATCTAGTACAACCGATATGAAGGGAATATTCGCGAATTAAATGCGTCGATGATGCCACGCTCAACGACAAATTTCATGGGTATATGTAAGGCATACAAACAATAGGAGTGAACGGGGCGCAATCGGTAGAGATTATTTCCCTTATCACTAGAAATTGAGAGCAATGATATGGTTGCCATTTGTGCCAAGAAGTTCCATCACTACTTGGGGGATCTTAAGAGAGCTTTTCTTGAAAGGTTCTTCCCCCCTTCAAAGCATTGCGGTTAAAAGATTAAATATATAACTTCATATAACTAAATGCGGAGGCACTTCACAAGACACGGATGCGTTTCAACAAAAAAGCTCAAAAGGGTGCCAAACCATAGGATTCGGATGATACATTGTTGGAGATCTTATATAGGTCTACGAATGCTTGTAAGGCGGTGGCTATCTGGCCACGAAGGAACCTTTATGAGCCACACTTATGAAGAAGTTTGTGGAGGCGGTAGGCAGGGGATCACCAAAACCAACCGAGCTTGGCACACTAGAGTCGGAGATTACGGATGGTTGTTATGCGGTTGGTATGTACGCGGAAAAGAGGAGAAAAGATGAGGCTTGATCAATATATTGCGAGATAAGACCACTATGGGGTTGCTTGCGAAGCACTTGATGGGAGTCGGGTAGAAAAGTAAATATTGTGGGTTCTCAGGGGCAAGACCACAGAGAAATGGTGGATGTGAATGCGAGTCGGAAGAAACTAATTATTTAAATTATCGGAGGCGGGTTTTCGAACCAACACCCGAGGGTCTAACCAAGACTCTTTGCATCGAGTCAAGGGAACCAAGGTCGGAGCTTTCTGAGGATAATAGTACAGCAGAGGCCAATACCTAGATAATGAAGAATGGAAGAAGCGCGAGGAGTTCAAAAATGATAGGAAGCGGTCGGTATGTTCCTCCAAGAAATCGTGAGCCAGAGTGTCCAGTGATTGAAGTGTTGAAGAAATGCTGTCCAAAGTACTTAAGCAGAGATGGAGACAATGGATGGCCCTTTAAGGAGCTGTGTGATATTTATGGTTTAAATCAGTGGAGTCACATGTCGTGGCTATGGCAGTTGGCGACGAGATGAGTCGGATGTACATTGCAATGAATCGGGGCAGAAAGGCACACTTCCCGGCAACACGGTCTGAAATCCAAAAAATGATAGTCATTGCATGGCCAGTCACTAAGTGGGAGGCAACGGCTCATCCCTCAGAGGCCATTTGTAATTAAGTCGAAAAGCCGTCTTGATGAATGATGATAGTGTAGCAAATTTGAAGGCCAACTTTGGTTGGAGATTCGAATGTGGCTCCAAATAGCAAAAAGGAGCAAGGAGAGCATCATGAAGGAGAAAAGTGCGCAAAAAAATTTACATCGATCCCTAGACCTCCTCCTCCTTATCCACACGTTTAAAGAAGAAAGCCGAAGATAGGAAGTATCAAAAATTAATCTCTATGCTTAAGCGGTTGTCGGTGAACATCCCTTTAATTGAGGCATGAAGCGGATGCCGGATATGCCAAATTTATGGAAGGACCTCCATCACCGGGGGAAAAGGATTGTAAGTTTAAAACACAGATAATTTGTACCCTTTGTGGTGCCATAACTACCACGAGTCTAGCTCTGAGGAAGAGGAAGACCCGGTGGTTTTACTATACCTTGCACCATTGGGGATGTGATTTTGCAAAGGCGTTTTGTGACATATGGGAGCTAGCATAATTTGATGTCGGCTAACGGTATTGAAAAAGTTAGGCTTGAGCCACACCAACTACTATCATTTGCGATGGTTGACAAAATAGTTAAGAAGTCAGTGGGGATCCTATTTGATGTACTTGTCAAGATGGACAAATTTATATTCCAGCGGAGACCGTGATTTTGAGTTTGCCGAAGTCGGTCGAGGTCCCGTCATTTGGGCGATTATTCACTTTACAATTGGTAGGGCCACAGTAGATATGGAGGCAGGCCAACTAAAATTCAAGTTAAATAAAGAAGAGGTCACCCTTTGTGTTGCGGACATATGAAACAACCAAAGGAATTCGGCATAGTCTCGGCCACTTGGAGGACGGAGGCAGATTGCAGCGAGTGCAAGGTAATTGAGACTTGGAGTTGTCTTGTGATGTTAAATTAAGTTTGCATGGAGGCAACCCATGGAAGTGTTTTGGTGAATTTTAAGTATTCAAAACATCACGTCGTGCCACGGCGTTAAATCAAGCTCTTCTTGGAAGCGGCCAGTTGTAAATGTAGAAAAATATAGTGTTTACGTTTGTTGATGGGTGCGAGGTGATTAAGATGGAAAATTTAAAGTTGGAACCAAAATGCGGAACTTCAATTACGTAAAAAATGTCACAAAATGAGTCGTTATCGGCTGACGCTGACTCGTTCAATCAATCGTGAAGAGAACTACGAGAAACGGGGAGCAGCGTTTGACTGACGGTCGTCTCTTAGAACGAATCGTGAGTCTTAAGTCGTAGCCTGCTTCAGACGAAGTCGAATTAAAAGGAAAAGGGTGATAACGGCTCACTCAACGAATCGTTGGGAGACCAAACGATTCGTTCAGTGGCCCGTTGAGAGCTACACTAGTTCAAGGACCACGACTCGTTGGGTGACACCACGAGAGTCGTTTCTTGGCTCGTTAGGTCCCAGTGGTTTTGAACACAAGTCGAAGAGCGAAGGGTCAAAGCGAGTCGTCTCAACACGTAATGACTCATTTGGTGGGTCGTCGGGTATTTCAGTGCGCGACATTCGACTCAAACCCGAGTGGAATTAGGGGTATAATTTAACTTAATAATATAAACCCTGATTCTTTACTTTTCAAACTCTCACTTCTACATTTTAACCAAGCACCATTCTAGACTTCAATTCCCTCTCCTTCTTCTCCTCAAGCCATCTAAAATCCTTAGCCCACTCCCTACCATTCATACGCACACACGTTTGCACTCTTGTCTTCGATTAAGCATCTCGTGGTGAAATTTCTCCCGTTAAATTGTGAATGCTGCGTTTAAATAAAATTTGGTTGACTGAGTGTTTTGAATGAAATCAATGTTATTTCAAGTAATGTTGTACTTGTGGCCAATCTTTGCCTCATGATGATAATGAACCCTAGGAAGGATAAACAAACGAATTTCGGCGAATTTACATCGGGTTGGTGTGAAATTAAGTTATGTGTTTGTGGAGATTGAATGAAGAAGATGAAGATGAATGAATGGATGAACAGAAAATCTTGAGCACGAGCTACATCACAGAGTCGTTAGATCACCAGCGACTCGGCTGGCCCAGCTAGCTCATCTTGAAGTGGAAAAATTAAATCAATAAGGCATTGTACACAACGGCCGGCCTAACGACTCATTGCCTTTAGTAACGACTCATTGGGACCGGTGCGTCAAGTACTGCTTTGTCCCAACATGAAGAAAGACTAGTTTGTGGCAATGAGGGATCTCACAGTACGTTGCCGTGGCAACGACTCATTTAGTCAACTTTGTCGAGGTCCCTTGAAGCGACGGTTTAAAAATATTTTTATTTAAATCTCATTTCACATACTATGATGTTTCCATAGTCTGATAGCTCGAGGTACACCGAAAGAAAATTAAAAGCAAAGAAACAAGCACTGACGTAGTCAACCTTCATCTGCAGTAGAATGCGTGATGAGTTGTCCTCCTCAGAAAGAGTCGAGTGGCCACAGGGAGGAATATGACATATCGGAGGCAATTAGTGAGGAGGTCAACCGGAAATTTGGGGCTGTGAGCTTCAAATCAAGCTATTACACAGTCGCGCTTCCACTCCTTTGGCGAGGATTCGCCCAGTGCGTGTTGATACCGGGGTTCTGTTGCACTTGCCTCCCAGAAGGCCCCACAAGCTGGGCGAAATAGAGAGATAGTGAAGAGTCACGTGCCAGTGAGGGGACTACGATGATGAAGCGGCGAGACACCGAACAATCAAGCGAGCAACGAGGAACATGAGTAGATGGTGTGTTCATGGTATGAGGCCGCATATATAACGAGATATTGCTCCTAATGAGAAAAGAAAATCCAAGAGGAGCATATATAAGGAAGGCGAGCGTCACTCTGGGGGCTAATAGACCTTCGAACTACAAGTTGTGTTCGACAAATACGAGGTTCGGGCGGTTGACCAAGCCATCCCAGTAGCTGACCCATTCCTAGTCGAAAGTTCTGCTTACAACCTATGCGGCCACATTACGCGTTTGGCATTAGGGGCGAGGACTAGAAAAAAGAGGCCTACCTTGACACAGTGTTGGTCAGAGACTTCGGTAGATATATACAAGAGGACAATCTCGAGATGCTATATGGGCAGATTATGTGCTCAATGAACACGAGTGAGTTCGACCACGGGCTATATGAGTTGAAGAAAGTCAAGACCAAAAGTTAAATAGCAGGGCGCATCGGGAAATATACTTGGGCACATCTCTGGATCATTGCTACAAAAGGGCGTCCATTGGTCGAATGGTTGCACGACCACAGTACGAATGAAAGGTCACACTCGACTTTCGGGAAAAATTTTGGTGGTCCTTTGGTGTGGCATGGTGGTACCAACCAACAATGATAACATCCACTCACACGATGAAGCGGCATTGGTAGCAAGTATAATGGAGGATGTGCCATCAATTTCTAGTGGTACATTGCTAAGGAGATAAGAGAGTGGGCAATAAATGACGGTACTATGATTCCTTTCCTATGTTTGATTGATAGACTGCGTCGGGGAGTGAAAGGTGCTAGAGTTGCCATCGGTTGACCGGAAGATAGTGGTCGAGAGAAGATAACGGTGTCGAGTTGATTCAAGATGACACAAACACATATCGAGGGCAAGGACTCGGGAAGCTGCGTGTTAGAAACGACCATATTAGCGAGGCATTTAGCGGTGGTATGCGGACCAATGCGCACGGTTCATTGAGTTGGCGTGAGCCTATTGATGGAAGAGAGAGACGGTGGCCTTTGAGGCTACGGATGCGGCGGACACCTCCGCACATTGATATTCAGGAGTAATCATCTACGGCGCGGCTCTATGTCGCGATTGCTCGCCTGTGAGCCACCGCAGCCAGCACAGTTACGATTTCTTAGGAGTTTTTAGTTGATATGGCTAGGCGGCAGCTAAAGGCTGGCAGCGGCACACACAACTCTACGGAGTTAAAAGTTCTAATGGAGCAGTTAAAGTCGTGGGTGTCGAAGAAGTTGGAGGCATTATGCAGGTTCTTTGTGCATGGACGATTGGAATACTTCGAGAAAGAGAGAGAATGGATGGCGCCTTACATAGTTCTGAGCGCCTTAGTTGCTAAAAATGGTACTTAGGAGCGCTCAAAGCGATGTGCGAGACTTAGGCGCACGACGAGGTAAACTGCGGTACCTCCATAGGTACTTCTGTGATAGATGATGAGTTTGAAGAGTTACCACGGATTTTTATTTTTATCCGCAGAGGAGCGGTGGAACAAGATAAGGGAAAAGGGCCTGCGTGAGGAGGCAAGTTTTGAAACCGATGCTTCTCACGCTCCGTCGGCAAAAATGAGAGCGGAGTGAGATGGAGGAAACCTTTGCATGTATCGAGAGAGGAGGCTGTTGCGGCGGGCGAAGAGCGGCAGAGTTTGTAGAGAAGGGCGAGCTCTGTTGGATGAGAATACCTTTGAGTTAAGTAGGTAATGTTGGATACATTGGAGGCATATCTATACCCTCCACCAACCAAGTAAATTTGAAACCTAGGTCGCATAAGTATATTCCCTATTTCCTAGTTTTTATCGGATATATATATATATGCGTCGAGGTCGGCAACATGCTTTTCTTGATGGGGGTGGGGGTGGGGATACGGCATTACTGCTTTTTCTTGAATGTAACGCGAGGATTTTTCTTTTCGGATATCTTTTTCCCTCGGGTGTTCCATATCTGTAGAAATAAGCACGTTTAAGTTTATATTTTATATTTTTGTTTTTTGTGTCGTCGGAAGAAATTTAGGTGAGTGAAGGCGATCGAAACTTCGTGGCAATGATGTTTGTGGATTGATAATTTGATACCCCTCGAAAAATTTGTATGTAATATGTTAAAGTTGACAAGTATGAACTTTGTGAATCTTTGCATGGTATTGAAGCGTGAACATGTTTACCATTGTATGGGTGCCACAGACTAGCGATTAGTAGAAGTGATGATGTTGACTTGTGCTATATGTGAGTGGGGTTTAATAGCTGAATTCAATTATATGTCAATCTAGAACTTTTAAATTCGATCTTACCGAGATAGAGGATAGGAAACTAAGAAAGATCATAAAGCTGTTTTATTTATGAGCCCAGCAGCTGTAAAAGACCACCACCAAAGAATAAAAAATTTCTTAATCAAATATTTGAGCTTAAATCGACCATTTCTTTTGTTTACACCAATTCACCTTCTGCTTTTATTAAGAATGAATCTGTTTTATTACAGTCCCTCTTTGGACATTGTGAACCTCCAACTCGGGCAAATGCTTTGAGTTGAGGTAACTATTATAAGGGTGATCAAGAAGGGTCGGGTGAAATTAAAATTAGGTAATAAGAAAGAAAAGAGTGGGTGCGGTATGCATAATAAAGAAAAGAAAAGAAATAAATTTTTGTCAAAGAGCAAGAAAGAAAATAAAAAAAATGTGACATCAATGAAAGCTTGAATAAAGAAAAAACGCATCCGTAGTTGCAAGCGCAAAGAAAAAAGAGACGATTAAAGGAAAAGGGAGAAAATAGAAAAAAGGGTGAAGTGGAGTCAAAGGGTATGTAGTTCCAAGGAGGGTTGAGCTACTAATTCCATACATACCATACTAGAACAGAACATACGTTATAAATTAAGTCCTATAGTTATCTTGGTTATTTATTAATCGAGTCATTGAAAGTAAAGGCAAGCCTATGATATTGCATGCATAATTAGAATTTCCTTGTGAGCGAGTGAATCACTTAGTCCCAAGAAATTTATCGAAATAATCATATACACATGTGTGAGTATGGGTCTTCTTTGAGAGTAAGATCATTTGGTCAATAAAATGTGCAATTGTATGGAGTCGGTGTTTATAGATTTATGTGCATGGTTGCTAGTGTTTTGCCATATTTTGATTCCTCTGTGTCATGATTGGAAATTTTGCATATGCATAGTGATTTGAATTGATGTGATGAGGGAGGGGTTAGAAAATTTTGATTTGATGAGTGAATGTAGTTTGCCCATAAGTTTCTAGAGTTCTTTCGATTGAGCGTGTTTAGTTTTTTTTATTTTGGTTTTGCTGAGGACATGCAAAAGTTCTAAGTTAAAGTGTTGATGTGCCGTGATTTTACGGCATTTTCGGCCTTAAAATCAAATTATGCACATTAGGATATGTTTATATAGGTATGATATGTTTGTGTTTATTACTTGAAGCGAGGTTCGGAAGTGAGCTGGGCAAATTAATATTGAAAACAATTGAAAGGGTGGCTTGCCGGGCACTTCACGAGTCGTTAGAAAGAAGCACAACTTGTTACATCACAGTAACAAGTCGTGAAGCTGGAAGGTATTGGCAAAGTGACCGGTGGAGATGACGAAAGACAGCAGTCGTTAGTTGACCTAAACGACTCGTTGGCGGCTATTAGAACTAGCGAAGTAGAGATACTTGAAATTTTGATGGATTTAGACCAGAGGCTAACTTGAATCATGCCGAAAATGCAGCAGTCGTTAGGTGACTGGTGCCACGGCCAGGATCAATGTTGAAGAAAGGCGATTTATGTGAGGAGCACTGACTCGTCAAAGGTCCCAAAGAATCGTCACCAAGCAGTAGTAGCGACGACACAGTTTCCGGTTTTAGTTAGGAAAGGTTTTCTTGGGCTTATAAATACATTGTCTAGATTTATTTTCGAAGGAAGATTGTATTAATATTTTTCACTTAGGATTTTTTTGGTGTTGTACGATTATTCTTTGGGTCAGAAACAGGTTTACAATTTTGTTTTGAATTTGAGGTAAGTGAAATTTTAAATTACAAATCAAACAATTTTCAAATTTAACATTTAAAATAAAAAAACTAAAAAAAATAAAAAAATTTATAAGTTGAAATTATGATTTATTTTATATTTTTGTGATTGTGATCATACAAGCATGAGTATCTAAACCCATAACTAAGTTGTGGGAACCAGATGAATTAGCACACATGGTGAAATGCCCAGTGATTCTTGAACGGGGTTAAATGCATGTATTATTTTTCCCTTCGTTTTAATTGATTCTTGAAGGTTGCAAACGTTAGATATTGTCTTATTCTTGTTTTCTTGGACCCGAGAGGTAGTGAACCTGGGAAAAGGTTAACAACGGAGATTTGAGGCTATTAACCCTCGTAATAGCTTGAACTTGTCGGAGTATAGCTAATCGATATTAAGGGTAAGGGTCGATTAAAGTACCTCGTATACGAGACCAAGTTCGTGGTGATAATCATGATAGGATGTGTTTGATGATGTCTACTTACGATATTTTGTAATAATAAGATGATCACTTTATTGCCGCAATCTTTGTGGTTATGAATGTGAGGCTACAATCCTATTAGAATCTGATTGATTACTTTGATTTATTTATACATTGGAAGTAATTTTGCATTTATTATTATTATTATAGGAAATAGTAACTGACTAATAAATATGTAACATAAGTTCTCCATATTCTTTGTGGATAAGGCCTAACTCTGGTTGAGTTCTGTATTTGATTGCTTTATATCTCAATTGTGAGTGTATTTGACGACATCAATGGTTGACAGATAATATTTTTAAAAAGCCTTAACGTGCTTGGCTTTAAGCTTCAAAGTGTCTCCACTTGCATAATTACAACTCAAGCACTAACAATAAATGAGAACTTCATTCACGGTCTCAGAATCATCAAACTACACAAAAATAGGTTCAAAATGATCAAAATTCCTTAGGTAATATTCTCTTAATTTTGAAAGTAAGTCAAACTCGCGGTCAGAATTGACCTAAAAGTCAGTCGATCAGCAGGAGCAAAATTCCTAAACCATGACCACCCGATAGATCCTCCTCGATGAGAGAATTCCAGAACACTATTTCAAAATTGAATTTTTGATAATGTTTGCCCGCTTTGAATCAATGATATTGGTTGAAGAACCCTAGGGCTAAACTTTCTCGATTCCTTAAAATTTCTCCATGCTTTCACTTTATAAAAGTTTATCCATAATCACGCAGTAATCTCATAGAAAAGTTTAGAAGAATCATTTACCTTGATGATTTGGATGAAAACTCTATTTTTCTCTTCTCTTTTCCTCTCCACTTTTCTCCTTTCTTTTCTTTTTTGTGCTTTCTCTGTTTAGTTTTTTTTTTAAAATTTGTTTTATCTGTTTTCTCACGTACTTGAGACTT
This sequence comes from Datura stramonium, assembly GCA_018107945.1. Classification (NCBI taxonomy): domain Eukaryota; kingdom Viridiplantae; phylum Streptophyta; class Magnoliopsida; order Solanales; family Solanaceae; genus Datura; species Datura stramonium. The sequence continues at coordinate 90,411 of JACEIK010003513.1, read as the reverse complement.
CAAGCCTTATACTTCTTTTATTTTTCTTTATTTCTATTTTGGGCTTGGCCCAACATTTCTTCACTTATTTCTTCCTCTTGTTTTTTCGGGTAGAAAAATACATAACAACTCCTGATTAATTTAGGGTTATTACAATTACTCAATTCGATTAAAGGAAAGAAAAGTGGATGACGAATTAGAATATCTGAGTGGGATAGAAGAAATCGAAGCTCTGGTATTTGTATAGATATGAGAGAGAACACAAAACATCACAATACACATAAAAAGAAAAGTATGGGGAATCTATCCTTTGAGATCAATTGCTAATTGGGTTTGAATTTCAAAAATAGGTAAAACTTCTTTAGGAAAGGGAAATCTGCAAAATAAATTATAAAAATATAAATTAATTACAAAAATATCCCCTTCTTACAATTTTAAAATATCCGGGCGTTTGAAAATAATTACTTGGATGCTCCCCTCTCCTCCGCTTTTTAGCTACGTGATCTCTGCTTTTGCTTTTTTTTTTTGTCAAATTATATTATATTTTAACTATTTATTATTTTTGCTTTTCTTCAAAAAGGAAATTAATAATTTGAATTAAAAAAACAAATTTTTTATTTTTTCTCTTTTCATTTATTGATATTTAATTTTTTATCGCTTTTATTTATTACTTTGTATTTATTATTTTTCATTCTTTTTGTCATTTTATCTTCTATTATAGATGTCATTTGCTAATTTTTTTATTTTTATTTTTTATATTTTAATTTAATTTAATTTTCTCTCTCATCTTATAATTTTCTCTTTAAAATATTAGTCAAACTCTTAATTTTAAAATACAAAAAAAATAAAAAAAATAAAAATATTAACTAATAATTTTAGAAGAATAAAATATAAAAATTCAAATGATTAGATTATGACTTTATTTTTGTTGTCATATTTATTTCTCTTTGTTGGCTCCTTTTTTGTTTTATTTTTTATTTGCTTCTTTTTGTTTTATCTTATTTTTTAATTCTTTTATCGTTTTTGTAATCTACTGTAAGTATATGGTATATACCATGTGGGTATCGTAAAGGATTGAAAAGTGTCTCATTGAAGTAAACTTCAATATAAATTGTGATAGTATCATGGATAGTGAGGAGTCTCCTTTGAATAGTAAACAGACCTCGTGATACCGTATTTAGTATATAAATATACGATGATGATATCATAAAGGACTAAGTGTCTCGCTGAAGGGCTGAAGCAAATCTCGATATCTTGTGACAACATATAGATATAATATGATGGTATAAATGAGGACTAGCTGAACCTCAATTGATACCATAACGGTATATGAATATATCCCAAGTCATTGGTATCATTAAAGACTACGAGATTTTCTGTTTGAAAGATAGAAACAGACCTTAATGATATCATGCTAAGTATATACATGATGGTATCATGAAGGACGGAAGGGCTTGTCTCGCTAAAGGACAAAAGAAGGCCTCGATAATCTTATGGCCAAATACATATATATATTGTGATTGTATCATTAAGGACTTCGCCGAACTTGAATGATACCGTGACATTATAGGTATATTGTGATAGTATCGCCAGAGGGAGGCGTGAGTGTCTCAGCGAAGGATTGAAACAAGCTCGGTGATACCATGGCAAACATATATAGATATATTATGATAATATAAGTGAGGACTAAAATAGATACTTAGATACGCGGTATATGATATCTTAGTAATGGTATCATTAAAGACTATAGGGTTTCGCTAAAAGAGAAAATCAAACCTTAATGATATCATGCTAGTATATAGATATATTATGATGGTATCATGGAGGAGTAGTGTCTCGTTGGGAGGCGAAAAGACCTCGATGATACCATGATATTATATGGGTATCTGTGATGGTATAAGTGGAGGGTGAGGAGTGTCTTATTGAAGAACTAAAGCAAACCTCGATGATGTCATGACGGTATATATATTGTGATGGTATCGTGGAGGGCGAGAAATCTTATTGAATATTTGAAACAACTCTAAATGATACCATGGCGGTATATACTATGATTGTATCACTAAGGGCTGAGGATTTTCTCATAGGACTAAAGTCGTCCTTAATTATTCTATGCTAGTATATAGATATACTATGATTGTATCATGAAAAATTTGAAGAATTAACTCTTTATTGAAGGATTGAAAGCTTGAGTCTCCACGTCTGTCTTAGTATATAGATGATATCTTATGATGAGTATCATTGGAGTACTAAAGAATGTTTCATTTATATATTGATAGCATGTCGAGTATAAATATACTTGATGATATCATGGAGGATTGAAATTATTGCATTGGAGAATTTAGAGGATACTTCAATGGTTCAAAAAAATTAAAAAGTAGAATAAAAAAAGACCAAAAAAGTAAATGCAATTAGATTATGGAAAAAACAAAAAAAATAGATACACCCCCATAAAGAAACATGCTTTGTCCCCATAGTCTCAACTTAAAATTTAAAGATAATAATATAAAATTCAATAAAAAATTAACATAAAAAATTAACAAAATAAGAAAAATAAAGAATAAAGAAAAACAAGAAAAAGAAGAAGATAAAAAAAATTGAACAATGAAAAAAGAACCAAATTTGGTATGAAAATAGATTATGGTGAAAAAAATAAGAATAATGATTTAAAAAAATAATTTATAAAAAATATATTTTTATTAATTTTAATAAATAAGTTAATGATTTTAATATTTTTGTAAAATTACTTCTTATTTAGCAATTAAATTATTTAATTTTTATATTTTATTAGTCTAAATATAGTTAGCTACGTATTTTAAAAAGAAAAAGAAAAGAAAAGACCAAAAAATAGTAAAAAAAACTTAAATTAATTTAAAAGGAATAAATTAAAAGAGAAAAATAATACCATGATAGTAACAAGTATAAGATAAAAAAAGGAAAAGATGCAGTGTGATGTCGGCCGAAAAGAATAAATTAAATAGGTATTTTGTGTAATTATTTTGGGAAATAGGTAAAAGTAGGGACATGCTAATGTAAATATTTTATTTTTTATGAGCAATTATGTAAGTTTCATAAAATAACTTTACTCGGCTGATATTTACAACTAAATCAGTCTCATTCACCATTTCTAGCCCGTAGGCCCTTACGAAGTCCGCTTGGTTCACAAGAACTTGTAAAGAATTCTGAAAACTATGAGTACATCTTAGTTTGGACAATACCCCATTACCCCTGATACTAACAGCCGATTGATTCAACGATCAGTCGGCTAAAACTGAATTTGTAACATCGAAAAATAAGGCAAATTATTTGTTACAGCAGATAAAAGTGACCCTATATTAGAAATTGCTAGTGTATGATAATTGGTTAACTCCACTCCTGCAAAGTTTTATAGATTAAAGCTACTTATGCTATTAATTAAGTTCAATTTAATCAGAGCATCGACACATGATTTGCCATGAATTTACATACAAAAAAAAAAAAGTAAAGCTATACGTGGAGATGAGTAGGGTAGTCTTTGGGATGTTTGTTGATTGTATCTCTAGTAGACCTCTCTTGTTCATGGAGATTAGGTGGCATTTGTTCATACATCAGTAAACAATTCTTTCAATGCGGGATTTCTCCATTCCTTCTGCTGTTTTAATTGCCTGTAATACCTGCCGCAATATCAGAATGAAAAATTGATTTTAAAATAGATTCCAATTTCACAATAGGGTTATAAATATATATGCCGTATTGCTCTGAATTATGTATCTTAGCGGTATGGAATAGACGAGTTGAAATTTGAATTTGGCCAAGTTCTTTAAAATGAGTGGGCGGATAAAAAGTTACTTAGACTAGAAACGACTAAACAAGTCATAATTCAATCCGTTCAATTTTTGCAAATTATTATTATTGTTTGTTTTTCTATATAATTTTTGAGGACCTAATAAGCTTTTATTTATTCTGACTATATATTATAAGACATGAAGAGCTAAAAATAAAGACTTTCTATATACATTTTTACAGAACTACATATTTAAATGAATGAATCAAAGTTAAATGAATTAAGCAAGTTATATTTTCATGTGCTAATTTTCCGTACCTGTTGCTTGACATTTGTGCAGAGTTGAGATTCCTGGTCTTCACTCCACCAACCGTTTCTCTGAATATATTTTCTGAATCTGGAAATGGGGCTTCTGGATGTTTTCCAGTATTGAATTTCATTGGTTGGCCGATACTTGGTGGAATCGTCAGATGTCAGATAGTGTCCCACTCGATAGAGTCATTGCCTACCAAAATAAGTACAATTTTTTTTCTTTTATATATAGTTGGCAATGGTGAATTCAAAGTGTTAAATGATACTGGTATACAAGTTTCACCTCAACTAGTATTGGTCTATTCTCATTAATTGCCATATTACGAGCTGCACGAATAGCACTATAAACTGCAATGGCATCATTTCCATCTACGCGAATACTCCTTATTCCGTAACCTAGCCCCTTTGCCACAACGCCATCACCTAACACAACAAAGAATGCACGGACGAGGACACAACATATATATTATTTGGTTTTTGTCTAGTTAGAATTTCATCGCGCAAAATAAAACAGAGTAATTTGTTCTCTTCGAGAAATTAAATAATTCAGGTCAAGAGTAATGAAATTAACTAAGACTAAAGAAGATATGAATAATTTGCCCGAAACTGTTCGTGTACAGGGGTACTTATGGCCCATCCGTTATTCCGGCATATGAAGATAATAGGAGCTTCCATAACAGCTGCAAAGTTCAATCCAGCATGAAAATCTCCCTGCAGTAATATTATAATTTTCCTGCCACTGTAATTGTGAAATTACAAAGTTACGTTAATTAATTACCTCACTAGTTCCACCATCCCTGTAAAAGCAGCAGCACAAGCACCCCTTTTATCCATTTTCCAGAGAATAAGCCACACCAGCAGCCTGAGATATCTGAGTGCTGGCCACGTTTGAACTTAAATTAAGTAAGCAGTAATTAATCTAGATCTGTGAAAAATAATTAAGTATATCTTACGCCAAAGGTGAAGATATGGTAATAACATTGTGTTTCTTGGAACCATAATGTACTGGCATTTGCCTTCCTTTTCCTTCATCGCATCCTTATTCCCAAAACATTGGTTTGTGCATTCTTGCACTGTGAAGCCACGCCATAGTAACACCCCTGCTTCTCGATACTGCAATAAAATATTGCATAAGTTTAGTAATTGTATGCACAAGAACATTTACGTGACCACATCATAAAAAGGTAATTGCATTTAACTTTAATATTGACTTGTAACCTATATACCTAGAATATACATAATAATTAAGTAATTAACGGTGCATGTTATCCAAATAATTAGTTGATATCCTAATTTAACTTCGATAGCAAATATCGTATTGTATAGTATAGGGAAATTAATTACTTGAGGTAATACAAAGTCATGTGGAGATAGAGCAGCAGCAGAAGCAATGTTGATAGCTTCTTCACCAAAAGAGGTCATATAGAAGGAAATCCTCCCTTGCCTTTGTGCTTCATAAAGGAAGGTGTCCATTGTCTTGAGAGTAACCATGGCACTGTACATGTTCACAGCTACTTCTTCCTACCTAATTTAATAAATAGAAGAGAGTTATTCTTATGCTAAATGCATTTTTATGCAATTATTTTTAATGTAACATGCTGTAGAAGCTAACTTAGAGCCTGTTTGTTAGTTTTTTTTTTTTTTAGTGTTTGGCTAAATCAAAAATTGTTTAAAAAAGTTTTAATAAGCTGAAAAGGTAAAAGTTGGGTAGAGCCAACTTTTTATTTTTAGCTTATGAGCTATTATGTTTGACCAACAAATTTACTTTTTATCCTCATGCTATTTTTCTAATTCCAAAATTACCCTCAAAGAAGTAAACCTAATTTTTATATTACTGCTCTTTGAAGTGGCAGCGCGTCTTGTAGCTTCTCATAATGTGCCGAAGGCAAATCTCTCTTCTTCTCAGCTTCTTCCCTTTCTTCTTTCGAACTTTAGTTATAAATTCATTTCGTTCATAGTTTAAAAACGAAAACATACAATTAATTTTGTTAATTTTTTTTTTTAAACAAGCAAAGACACTCAAATCTTTGACAAAATTTTATTTTTGTGCATATTAGAAAAAACTAATTAAGGTAGGATTAATTCATTTAAATTATTATATTTGATTTTACAAATAAAATAAAACTATACTCCTAATAAAAAGTAAAAAGGGAGATTTGCCTAATCTTATTTAAATTATATATTTTAAAATTAAAAATAACTTAAATAATTAATTTAACCATTTTTTTTAAAAAAAATAAAAATATTTTTATTTTTTTTATTTTTTTTATTTTTTTTGTGTGTGTTGTTTTTTTTTTGTAGTGTTAACATCTTTAAGGGCATTTCAATCATTTGACCCAAAATAAGTGCTTAACAATACTTTTGTACCAAACACATTAATAAATTTTTAGTTTTGACACTTTTATCAAATACATAAGCTGCTTATTTATAAAATAAGTTTCGACACTTAAAAAGTGTGTTTTAGCACTTACATTTAAAAGCCATTTTTTCGTAAACAAACGGGCTCTTAATTGATTCATTTTCCAGGTTAATAATTTCATAATGAACAATTATCTTTCACGGTGAAACACGATAGTATAGTATATATAAAGAGTCCAACACCCGAAAGCGAGATAAAATTTCTTTAAAGTTCCAAAATGGACCTTGATTTTTGGCTATCAATGAACACCTCGTTGCCTCAACAATGAGGTTTTAATTTATTTTAAAAAAATTTTATATTAAAGGGAACCTCGTTGGATTGTCCAACGCAGGTTTTATTAAAATAATTTTTTCATTCTCCGTCAAAAAAAAAAATTAAAAAAAAATTGGGGAGAACCTCGTTGGTTGTCCAAGAGTTCCATAATATTTTTTTCATTTCTTCTCGTACGAAAGAATTTTTTTTGGAGAATAGTCAAAAAAAAACAGAATCTAATTTTGAAAAAAAAAAAAGCGAAAAAAGTCCTTATTTGCAAAGCTGTTTAACTTTTTGCCATATAAATTACACCACTAATTGAGAAATATATTGATCTGATTAATAGAGTTAATGTGGAACTAATTAATATTATATATAAAATCTGATGGAGATTAAATAATAAGATACATTGAAAATCTGATGGAACAATGCTGAATATCTTTATTTATTAATTAATTGATATTTTCCTTAATTATAAGATTAGATTCGTTATTTGACCTATAAATTATTTTAAGTCAATAATAATTGGCTGTTTAATTTGTTTGTATTTAGTTAAGGATTCATGATCTGCTGTCTCTATGATTCTATCTGGCTCATTACTAGGTTAATTTTTTTTAAATATTTGGAGATACGTGCAAAATAAAAAAATCATGCGCAATTAAAATTATTGATCAATAATAATTCACATATTATATCGAATAAATTATTTTATTTATTGTTCTAAGAAAGTCAAGCAACACTTTTATTGTATTTAATTATTTTAGAAAAGAAGAAAAAAGAGTGAGAAGAAGTCCACAAATATATATATATATAATGAGATTTTTTTTACTATTTTCTTTTTTTTTAATAAATATTGAATTCTTTAAAAATGTATAAAAGGCTAAACTAACAAGTAAAGAGGACAAACTCTATAGTTTCTCTTGAAAAGGAATGATCGGAAAAGTAAAAAGAATAAGCAAATGAAACAAGAAAATAATATACATAAGAAAAGAAATAAAAAAAGAAATTGTTAAAAGAGATCTCGTAGAACGACCAATGAGGTTCCCTAAATTCTTTTTAAAATTTCGTTTGATGTGAGAATGAAAAAAAAAATTATTTTAATAGGATCTCGTTGGATGGGAGGTTCCTTAATATTTTTAAATTTTTTTTAAGGAGTCTCGTTCTTTGTTCTCTTTGGATAGCCAAAAAAAGCCGTGCTCATTTTGAAACTTTTTAAAGAAATTTTATCCGTTTCGATCTTTGGACTCATATATAAACGCGAGAAGGAAAACATTTGCAACGTAGGACCATCCCAACTTTCATGTGATATATAGAACAATTTATTATATCACTATTTGAATATAATAAATTTAATATTTTGTAATAATAAGGGTAAAATAAGAATTATGTGATAAATTTGCTTGATTTTAAAAATGGATAAATAAAAATGGGCGTATTTTTAGTATAGTGGACAAGTAAAGGTAGACGGAGAAAATACTCCCTCCATCCATTTGCTTTCACACTATACTAAAAATAGATATCACTTTTGTTATGCGGTTTGAAAATACAGACATAATGTAGCACTTATTTCTAATACACCTTATAGTTATTTCTTAATATATTTTTAAAATATTAAATTTTGAATTTTGTAATTTTTTAAAATAAAATATTAAACAAATAAAGATGGACGAACATACCTGCTCATGTATGGTATTAGAAATTAGAGAGCCATCCTCATTTAGAACTCGATAACACGGTAATCTCTTGTCTGATGCCTCTGAAATAAACTTCATCTGTGATGTCAATGGAATTTTTCCACCTGGAAAATCTAAATCCTGCATCTTCAATCAAATCTCCAATTATCAATTTACACAACTGAACTATATATATCACTAAATAATTATCTTCAAAAACTTATTGTGCTACTGATCCCTCGTGTCTTTTTTAGCTCTCATATTACCAAGTCCTTTAACAAAATATTACTAGTAACACAAGAAGAGCTTTTTAATCAATTTACCCTTATTTATATCATTTATTTCACGATCAATTTAAGCTCTCTTCAATAATTGCTAGTAAGTGTATTCTCCATCATCATGAGTTGAAATAGGAAACCCCACTGGAAAAAGGTACTCACAGTGGCGGATGGAGTGTCCAAGTAGTGGGTTCGTCTCAACGTGGAATATAAATTTATATGTAGAAATTGATTAAAATTATAATAAATATTATGCTAGAACTTAAAATTTTAAAAATTTTTAATTAATAAATCTTATATTATTAAATTTTAAATCCGTTCCTAGTACTATTTCTTTTGTTCAAAAGTGGAACCGAGGAAAATAGAGAAGGATCATGTTAGACCTGAGCATTTTTAAGACTTCTTTTTGTTGAACCCAAGAGAAAGGCTTTCCTTTATTGGAACCCAACTACAAAATTTTAGCTAATTTATGCCCAATTATATATATAAATGATTAATATAAGTTAACAAATTATTTAAATTTAAATATTTTATTTTAATTTGATATTTTATAGGAAATAGATTTTATTTTGTGACTTTTACAAAATAGAGTAAAATTGTGTGTAATTATTTTTTTAAGCTTCACTTATGAAATTATATGTTGAATTTATTATTATTGTATTTTGTTTGGTTTTTAACGTTGTGACCATGACAACATTATAAATTTATGAGAGAGCCTGCTCCTCGAGATGATTGGAATTTGTGAGGAAAAGAATGTGTGGGAATTGAGTGTATGAGGAGGAGATCAACCTCAGAGACTCCATTGAAGCAAAGCGAAATATTGAAGAGTAGAATGACACTTAATTTGTGGAGAAAACTTGATTAATATATGTGGCTCAGGCCCTCTTTATATACACACATAAGCAGAGAGAGAAAAATAAAGGAAAGGAAAAAAAATACATTAACTAACTAACTCCCTAACTAAATTCCTAAGTTTGCCTCGTTTAATGATTTAACTAACAATTTTTTACTAACAATAACAATAATTATTCTATTATTCTTCTACTACATAATTCTAACACCACCACCATCACCACCCCTTGGTGGAGGTGAGTGATTTCTTGTCAACTTGCTTATGATGTATGAGTGTTTGTTTTCGAAGCGTGTCTAGGTAAAAATATCAGCCCGGTTGAGTACATTTGTTGAGATATGATGTGAATAATAAGTCCATCGTAGCTTTTCTCTAACAAAATGACAATCAGCCGATATGCTTGGTTCGTTCATGAAACACGGGATTTTTGGCTATGTGAATAGCGAACTGTCTATCCTGAAAATATAGGTATAGATGGATGGCATAGTCAATTCATCAAACATCTGTTCAACCAAACCGGTTCCCCACGCTTTCCTAATTGCTCACGTAGTACCTTTGGCGAAGACAATGAGATAGTATTGTCTGCTTCTTTGACTTCCAACTAAACTGGGCAATCACTAAAAAATAAGATAACCTTAACGAGACCTCGTGATTGGGCGGGTTGCCCCGATCGAATCACAATGTACAGATATGTTGTAGTCTAGTTTGTTAGATAAGAAAATCCCAAGTCCAGGGTCTAGCTTGAGGTATTTCAAAACATATGAGTAGCTTTGAAATGAGACTTCCTTGGGTGATTCATCAAAGCGGCGAGTACTGCTGTATGCAATATCCATCCTTGTATGTGTGAAAGAAATTCAATTCACCCAACGCCTCTATTGAGGCGTAAACTTGGGAGGTCCATCATCCGTTGAAGTTTAGTATTGCGAGTCAAGTGGAGAAATTTGCTGCAAAATCTAAACTTAATCAAATCTTGCAACAAATGCAGCAGTAAACTTCTTTTGATGATCCATGACACCATTTTCATTATACATGAACTGCAGCTTCAGAAGTAATGTAGCACCTTTCAATCCTTGATCTTAAATTTATCATGTAGAAAAGACTTAAGGGTGAATTTCACTCAAATCTTGTTCATGTAGGGAATGACATAAATCAGCATATCTTTGCTACAAAAACAATTGAACAAGTTTTCTTATAGAAGAGTGAATAATCCTTTGGTAGTGTGTATAAACTCTTGAACAAAGAGAAGTAGAGAGCTTATCATACCATTGCCTGTTTGCTTGTTTTAAATAAATACGAGGATTTTAAATTAACAAACCAAATCTTTGCTTTCAACGTATCATGCCTTGGAACTTCCATATAAACTTCTTCATGAGTCGCCATGAAGAGAAATGCATTGTTAACATCAAGTTGATATAAACTCTAGCCTTTCTTAGTACGCCAAACTTACCAATACTCTTACAGTAGTCATCTTAACAGGCGGGTGAAAAAGTTTCTATGTAATCACACCGGCTTTGTTAGTGTCCCATAGCCACAAGTCTTTGAGCCAAGCACTTTTCACACTCACATTGACCTTTGTGTGATTTTGTATACTGTTTACACCTATATGGCTTTCTTACTGTTTGGAAATTTGTACTAAGTCCATGTGTCATTAGCATATAAAGCATCAAACTCTTGTATCATAGCTTTACATGGCGAGGATTCAAAGATGCTTCTTCGTAAGAAACTTGAGTTGAGTAAATGAATTGCCCTCCAAATTACACGCTTGTGTCGAATATAATGTGGTTAAGGCACATGGTGATTGGATGGTAAAATTTAATTCGATGAAGGGGATTGTAAGTTAGGCGGTGTATAGGCATATTCCTTCAAGTATCGGTATATTATGATGTACGGAAGACCTCTAGGCATCAGCGAGTGGTGAAATGGAGTGTGAAAGTGGTTGATTTATATTCAAGGTTTCTGAATGGATTTCATGAGAAATGGGAGTGTTAATATCAACATTGGTGCTTGATTGGGGTAAAGATGGGCGATTTCTAATGGAAAAGGAATCATTGTCTAGGTAGAGTTCTGGCAACAATTGTTGGTGTGCGGTGTGGACAAATGATGCCAACGGGAATTATCTACTACAGGAAATGTAGTAGTAGGACTTGTGTAAGAACTTCAACACATAATCAAAACTAGATCCAACGGGAGAAAGAACAAAGGAAAAATGTTTTCATGGAACACTACATCTCTAGAAACATGTATCTTCTTGGTAGCTAAGTCTAGTACCCTGTATCTTTTTGTGTCATAAGGGTATTCAGTAAAGGCATGAAGGGGTTGCTCTTGGCTCAAATTTTTTTCTCTATGAGCTTTGAGTGTAGTTGGGAAACCTGAGCAGGCCCTTAGATGGGAATAAATAGATTTCTTGTGATAGGAGTTCAAAGGAGTTTTGTTATTGAGAAGCATGGAGGACAACTTTGTTTATTATGTATACGCGTTTTAATGCATTCTCCCGGTATCTCAAGGAAGCTTGGATTGGTAAAGTAGAAATCAGCACAGGTACTTAGAAGATGTTTGTGTTTTTCTCTCCACTACTCCATTACGGTGGGGTGTGTATGGGCATGTCTTTTGATGTATGATGCCTTCACATTGGAAGAAATTCAGGAAACTCAATGCTGGTGAATTGATCATTATCGGATCTTATGGTTTTAGTCTTGTTTGGAACTGATTTTCAATGAGGGCATAAAAAAGCTTTAATACTTTGAATGACACCAACTTTTACATTGTAGCAAAAGTTTGTATCCATGTGGCCCTTTGCTATGGTCATTGTTACACCCAGTAAGATTTCCGGCATACAGATGGCCTACTCGCACGTTAGTTAGCATATTTGAAAGCCATACGTGCTAGAAAGGCAGGAAAGATCGGACGTAAAACTGTCGAACCACCGCGGAGGCGCCGGGCGAGCCCACTGCGCGTGGCATGGAAGTGTCACGGAGGCGGAGCCGCCGCGTTGGCTGTGACCGTTGGGTGCATCCGGGCCAGTATATAAAGCCCTTCGGTTTTAATTGGTCATTATCCAAATAATTTCGAGAGAATTAGTAGAAATCGGAGAGGGAGCGAAAGGATTTATATATGGCGTTTGATTACGCTGCAAACGTAGTCTAAACTCAAATTAACCTCGAGTAGAGGTATTTAGCGACGAGGGGAGCATTTTTACGGATTTTGTTTCGCGAGAAATACAGCAGACAAATCGTCGAGCTACGTACCAAGGTAATGAAATTGCTCCAAACTAGTGTCTATGTGCTCTAGTAGTAAAGTGAATACTTCTCCTTCTGGACTTCGAAAAATAGCAAGTTTTTAAATGATCTTTTGATAAGCCTAAGTTTAGGCTATGTATATATAGTGAAAGTGACGTTGTCTTTGAATAGTGTTGTATTTAGTACTAATTGATGTCTATATGAAAGGTTGTTAGAGAAATAGCTAGATCTTGTAGAGCCTCGTCATTGGATAACTCGAGGTTAAGGTATGTAAAGTAGTTTAAGTTAGAAGTTTTAGCCGTACAAATCATAGTAAACTCCGTGTTGAGTTACGGAGTTGAATGTTGAGTATTGAGTAAGTTTAGTAATCCGGTTGCGTTGCCATATAAGTATTGGTCAGAAAGATAAAGCATGCGCGAGGCGGGATTAGCATTCAGTTCGGTATAGCCTATTGTATGATTAGCAAGCATGTTGTAGAATAAAGCAGTTTTGAGAATAAAAGTTAGTAAGTAAAATCGAGATAGTCGAATAGTATTATAGCTACGAGATTAGCCTCGAGCAGTTTTATGGCTACGAGACTAGCCATTCGGGCGAGATGAAATATTGGCTACGAGATTAGCCAACGGTTAAAGAAAGATTTGAATCGTATAATCGGTAAAGTCGAGAACAACATAGAAATAGATCGGAATAAGAAATGTCAGATTCCGAGATAGCCTTTCGATTATACATGCTTTGCTATTTATATGTCTTATTTGTTTGTTGAGACTTGATGTGGCGTAGAGGGCCTTGTTGGCGTCTCGCCTTTGGGTTGTGTCGTGTCGTGCGGCGAGGTGGAGTTTGCGTCACTCCGGGTGGCGTACGCGTCCCAGCGGGCCCAATGGGATGAAGCTTTCCCATGTGCTTTGATGACTTTACGGTTGTCTCCACTTGTTGACTTGTTCCGGGGAAGCGGAGTGCAACCTCTGTTTCGAGATAGCCACTGTTGAGAGTTCGAGGGCAGACCCTCTCTATTCTGAACCAACTGTCTGAGTCCTCACGGACTCGGACACGGTTACTTATATCGGAGGCGAGGCCGGCGGAGCCGGGCGAGTGGGGAGCTCAGTGACGGATAGTGGAGTGACTTATTTTGGATGGTTTTGACCGGGCTAGGGGGAGTATATAGATTGTTGCTTGCTTGGTGCCATCCGGCTTGCTGGGGGTTGGTATTGTCTTGCTTGCTACTTGTATATCTACTTATGTGCTATATACGGAAATTGCCCAGACGACGAGCGTCGCGTTTACGGTATGCCTCTGCCTTGCTCAGTACGAAAAGCATGACTCGGTTATACGCTTCCTTAGATTCGATTATCTCCTACTCTTCGGTATTTTAGCTATATTGTCATATTGAGTTGTATTCGATTTGTTTTTCGGTTGCTTTGCGTACTCGGTCAATGATGCGACGCTGATGAAATGTGCATTACTTACTGCGGTACTCATAGACGAGGCGATCCTCGTGATTCCCGGTGACTATTGAGTCATCGGCTCTGTCCTCCGGAGTCTTATTTCCATAGGTGTAGCTCTTTCCTTTTATTGTACGAGTATGGGTGTTGGGGGCTTTGTCCGTCATTTCTATTGTACTTTCATAGAGCTTACGATTGTATATACTATCTCACGTAATTAGTTAATTCGGTTGTGTGAGGTAGTGCATATGTTATAGTACATTTAGTATTTACTGCTTTTATGTTGGCCGTGTGGGGCCATAGTTGACGGTAGTGGTGACCTTCTTAGGTCACGTAGCCTTCTGTTATCCTTTGTTAAGTTTCGGATTGACTAGGCGGCATGGTGGCTTTGTCGGCCCGCATAGGTTCTAGATTATGAATATATTTACGGTCGGAAATTTGTTATTACGAGCCACCCAGTGGCTATAAGGCCGAGATGGCCGGAGGCTGTGTTTACGGTAGTTATATAGCCCTTTATTTCCGGGAACACGAGATAGAGCTAGGCAGGCACGGATGTGCCTCGGCCCACCCCGATTAGTAGTCCGAGTCCTTCTAGGGCACCGGGTGCCCGATCCTTACCCCCGGGCGGGCGTGTGATCATCTACCATGGAGTGAGAAAATATCTTTGGTTATCGTGTGTAGGAGTATTGATATGATCATAGACATATACATGAAGAACATCAAAATTTTAGTGTTTTGATAGTACTTTGAGTGAAAGGCGATACGGTTTGTCTTGTCATGGGGTGTGAACATAAGAAAAGGTTGTTTGGAGTGCGGAAATTGACGGGGATAGTTGAGATACACCTCATTTCTACAAAGGTACATGTCACAGCCTATTGCGCCCTGGTAATTAACATTATTTTCATAAGGTGCGAAATTCAGATTGGAGAAACGATACTTTCCATTGAATGAGAAGATATTACGGTGACTGGCACAATACGTGGTTTGTTACTCAACTTTTCACAAGACAAGCTAGGAATATTTACAAGGTTTGAATTTGCAGTTATTCAAAATAGGAAAAGACAAACTAGAAATTGATG
Source organism: Datura stramonium (assembly GCA_018107945.1). NCBI lineage: Eukaryota > Viridiplantae > Streptophyta > Magnoliopsida > Solanales > Solanaceae > Datura > Datura stramonium. The sequence goes on along the minus strand of JACEIK010003513.1, from coordinate 75,134 downwards.
AATTACGGTACTAAATGGAGCAGAATTTCGATTAATGACATTTAGATCAAGGAAGTATAGTCCATCTCTAGCTTTACCAATCTCGAGTGGCCTCTTCATTGAAGGGCCCTCCTACATGAAGACGAGAAAGCATCATTGAAACTAGCAATACCTTTAAGATGAGAGGCGAAGCAAATGGACTGAAATTAAATTGAATAAGAAACTAGGGATAAATAGGACTCTATGTAAGTTCAAAGTAGGTCTAATAACGGCATCACCAACTTGATTACCTTCACCCTATATCCATTTGGTAAAGTTACAAGGAAAGGATATGGCAGAATTAAATACGTGCTAACATGGTTTATTAAAAGTCATTGTGGTGTGAAGCACCGAATCAATTATCCGAGTGCTTGAGATAATTTTAGGCAATTACATGAGAAAGATCACCTCTTTGATTATGGAAAGAGTAACAAGCTAAGATACACACTTTGAGTTTTCTGACTCCATAAACAATTGTTCAGAATTATCTTCGTGAGTCTTTCTATGACTTTGTTAGAAGACTTGATAGCGCCGTAATGATCCTTGGAATGATTAGCGATTGCTTTGATTTGGTCCTTGGGTATCATCTTCACAAATTCATGAACATTTGATGCATACGCATTTCTTTCCTTTGTGAACTTGAAAGTTGGTGGAAAACCGTGCAACTATAACACTTGTCCTTAGTATGACTAGATTTCTTACGTGATCACGAGAAAAAAATTGGATTTGTTGAATGAGTATCCAGATCCACTAGCATTATTACCTCCGACATTCTTTGATTGTCTTTTGTTGTTGATTATGGTATCCTGAAATTCATATTTCCAAATCTACGGCATTTAGAGATGTGGATTGAGAGCAAGGCGACTTTGGCGCTTGACTTCTCGTTGCTTCTCCTCTTGAGCTAGAAGTGCAGCTTGTGCCATACTAGGCGTGGATTCATCATTAAAATACTACCTCTTACCCTGATATGTATACTTCATTGGGCCCATTAGGAATTGAATTAACCTTATCTTGCTCGGCGCCTGCGAAAAACGCTCCCCACGTGTGCATAGCGAGGTGCGGTGTAAGTTCAAATCCGGTGCCTTAACTCTTCCCCCAGGAGTTTCCTGTCATGATATAATAAAGCGGTAATATGAGATTTCCTTGAACAAACTCATTTATATCCCTTTGCAACTGGTAGAGTTTAGCTCGGTGGTTTGGTCATACCTATCCTCAAGTTCATCCCAAGTTCCTTAACATTGTTGACGTATTGTAGGCTTTGTCCGTCGGCTCAGCAAGCCATTGAATTTAACATCCACGAAGTAACCATATCATCGCACCTCTCGCGTAGCGTAGCCTTCGAATCGGTCAGCTGCTACACATTTTGCCATTTATAAATCCAAGTTTATTTTCAGCACGATCAATTCCTAAGTACACCTCGCCTCCGTGATCTATATCTGTTCCATCGAATTTCACGAAATTAGGAAAGGCGTTGCGCTCCACAGGGATGTATATACATCGGACTAAACATGTATAGAGATCTTGGCCCCCTTTGAGGTTGAATTCAAAGTTCCTTGAGATTAGCCATTGTCGAGCTTAGGAACACGGTTTGATTTCACAAATTGATCGGAGAATTAGAAGAGCGATGATGATTGAATGCGAAGGAAAAACAAAGAAATTGAATGGGAAAGGAAGTTGATCACATGAAGAGCAACGTGCTCACGTGCAGTGTAAGGTGAGTGTATGAGGAGGAGATCAACCTCCAGACTCCATTGAAGCAAAGCGGCAAATATTGAAGAGTAGAATGACAATTTGTGGAATGGAAAACTTGGTCTCATGGCCTCCAGACCCTCTTTATATACACACATAAGAAAGAAAAAGTAAAAAGGAAAGAAAAAAATCGTTAACTAACTAACTCCCTAACTAAATTCTAAGCGCACTCATTTCAATGGTTTAACTAACAATTTTGTTACTAACGGTAACAATAATTATTCTATTATTCTTCTACTACATAATTCCTAGCAGAATAAGAAAAGAAAATAAAATGATTTATAAATACGAATAGAAGAAAATAAAATAAATTATTATATTCTTTGTATTCTTTATATATATAAATAAAATTTCATTATTTAAAAGTAATCATAAAATTTAAAATAAATTTGTAAAAGTATTACGTACAAAGAAATGGGAATAATTGATGTGGTTGTTCTGTTTTTGTTTTAAAAGTAATTTAGAGCGCGCGTTCGGACATCTTTTTACATTATGACTTATAAGTCAAAGTTATAGAATTAAAATTTCTAACTTATAATTTTTAACTTATTTTATTCTTTTATTTTAAAACTAAATACTTAAAATATTTTTTAATTTATTTAAATATTATAGAATTATGTAAAAACTAATTTAACTAAAAAACACAATAACTCTGGCTTGTTGTTTGGTTATGAGGTGTCATTAAGAGTAAATGTGGGAAGAACGGCTGGTTATGGAGGTGTTGGGTGGCTCATTAATGCTCAGTAAATGTGGCATGGAAAAGATATGACTAAAATAAATATAAAAATAGTGCTATTTCATTTGCGCTAATTAAAAACCGAAACGTGTACTCTTCTGTCATCTGCTAAGGGCTTATTAGTTCCGCCACTTTAAAACACAGAATAGATTTTTGAAATCTTATCATTTCAGTATTACCGGTGCTGTATTTTTGTAATTTTTATTGTTGCCCAAATATATAGTATGGTTCGACAACTATTTTGATAGAATTATTTGGGCTCATTTATTATCAATGGGAAAGAAATATATTGAACCAGCAGAAAATCAAAATTTATCGGAAGCTTAATTTAAAATTAATATTTTTAATTTTTAAAATTTTCAACTTTTAAATAATCACATCATTATTTCCTTTTTTAATTTTTTAAATTAAAAATTAAAAGTCAGAGAATTAAATTAAAACAGAAAAAGTATTTGTAATAGTTATTATCTAATTTTCTTTTCTTTAATTTTAATATGACATAATGACCATTAGCTAGTTGATTGATCAGGTGAGAGATTAACCGCTTTGTTCGAAATTTGAATAAATTAAATAATAATTTATATATTTTTAAAAAGCAATAGAGTTAATTTGAAATAGAAGTGTATCACGCCAAAATGAAACGGATGAGCTATACACAAATAATTAATTAGTAGTTATTCAATTTCCAATTTACTATTATATAATAAAACTATGATCACAGAATTTAACAAATTACATATCTTTATAGAACTTAACAATTTTCTTATTTATAACAAATAGCGGAATTATATTGTTAATATAATTCGATGCATCGATATTCAAGCAGTACATATATAAGATTATGGCTACCAAGCAGGAGCGAATTTATGTAGTAATTATAGGACATATAAATTCCACGATCGTTTCTTAAAATTATATATTTTATTAATATAATATTATATGTTATGGCATCATATTATAAGAAGTGTAAATGGTGTACTTGGTTGAAGATTGAATTGTTTACCTTAAGTATTTGAGATCAATCTTAATTATTTTTTTAAATAATACACCCATATTTTAGAAATCTAGATTTATCTGTGTTAACCCATAAATAAAAATGATGAACATGTTGGCATCTATATTATAAGAAGTGTAAATGGTGTACTTGGTTGAAGATTGAATTGTTTACCTTAAGTATTTGAGATCAATCTTAATTATTTTTTTAAATAATACACCCATATTTTAGAAATCTAGATTTGTCTGTGTTAACCCATAAATAAAAATGATGAACATATATTAGGAAGAAAAATAAAAAAGAGAAGAGAGTTGAAATAATGTTGCCTGATTTTGGTCCCGATAATCCTCCTCACAAGTGCATGGATCCAGTAATTTCTGTCCAGCAGCTTCCATCAACCCGAAACGTCGTCGGGGTAGGAGAACGGCGGTAGATTCACCGGAAAAAGGCAAAGGCAGCGGCAGCTTTCTTATAAAGCCGTGATTCAAAGTACTTCTTGATCTTAGAAACCAACTTGCCATTTGAAACTTTCTTAGATGAAAAAAATGAAAAGGCACCAAGTCTTAGTGGCTGAAGTATATAATGTGTCGGTACTTAGTAGTATCTATTATATACCCAGTGAATAGGTATGAAAACCGTGATCTCTTTTCCCTTTTTGGAAATATGTGTGGATTATGGAAACAAATTTGCCAAAAAAGGTTGTTTTGTTCAATTATTCTAAAATTAAATTGAGAGAAAATGACAAAAATGATATCGTACCTTATGTTTGGAAATAAGTTTAAAACAATCTCTTTAAGTATACTTCCTATCAATATTTTGGTCTTCTAAATTTGCGGAAAGTGAATATTTAAACAAACTATATATGATTATTAGATTTAAGGGTAATACTTATGATAATAATAAATAAATAAAAACTAATCATAAACGCCAAGAAAATCTTATCAAATTCAAAAGATTATAACACAAAGAAATTATAATTGACACTAAAATAAACAAACAAAAAATGTACAAGTTGAACCTTAAATTTAAAAGTTGCATCAGATTCTAAAAAATATATTGACCTCCAAATTAAAGAAAAGGTAAAATTCACACCTCCAAATGTGAATTCCCATTATTTTATTTTTTTTAAATAATTTAATTACAGTTTTCATCCAAAGTTTGGTAAATATTTAATGAATACCAAAACCGCTCAGTTAGCAAATTTGAAGGATGCAAGTTAGTGAAAAATATATTTAAGGGATTACTTTAAGATATATTTGTTTCTTGAACTTTATATATTGTCTTGTTTTTTTTTAATATTGTTTTGGATATGTTTTGCTGCATTTACTATTTTTTCTTCTGAATTGTTTTGATTTATTTATTCTTAAGCCGAAGATCTATCGAAAATAACCTCTCTGCCTCTTAACTAGATAGAGGTAAAGTCTACGCACACTTTACTTTCCATACTTTATGCTGTTGTTGTACTTTAAAACATATAACCGAACAATAATGGACCATTTTTGCTTTATTCTCGTGGGGAAATGAAAATATCTGAGATTTCGAAGTACATTAGTATTACAGNGTACATTAGTATTACAGGATAAAACTGTACTCCATATATTTTAATTTATGTATTTTACTTTTAAAAAATTATCACTTTATATATTTAATAATTTTTTAATTTATATATCCCATGTGACACGTTCAAACTTTCAAAGTTCATAAGACAATCGATACATTATACATCTTGACTTTAAGAATCTTGTTCAAAAGTTTTTTATACTTTTTAATACAGTCAAACTATGAGAAATCAATAAAATTAAGGGAGTAAAAGACAATCTTTCAAATATGATGTCAGAATTGCTCTTGCAAAATCTCCTTGTTTTTAAAATAATAAAGAAGAGTTTAAATTGTACTTAACATATTAGAAATATTATTTTTTCCCTTACCTATTGAACCTCAATTATCTTTAACATAAAATTTTGAATTAAAATATCTCTTTTTTCACCTACGGATCACAATTTTGTCCTTAAAGTTGATTTTCGGAATGTAATGCCCATATTCACGGAATTATAGATGACAAATCTGAAAATTTAATTTAATAGGCGATACTAACTTATCGATTTGCGTGTCTCCATTATATCATAAATAACCTGATCTATTTGAATTAATTCAAAATAAATAAAAATTATTTGTTCATACTTAGTTCCTTTGATGTTTTATGTTTTGCAAATAAATGAGTAATCAAAAGAAAACAATGTCTTCTTCGTTTGAAGCTATGATTTTTGATTCAAAACTGGTGCAACAAACTCCAATCAATTCTACATCTAGGTTCAATTCAACTTCTTTATGCTTTAACAATGGTTGTTTCTTAGAAATTTAACCCCAATAATTATTGAACAAATGAATTCGGATGATCAAATTATTTTTGAACTTCTTCACTGTAAAAGAATTTCATGAAGAGAATCAAGATCTAATTAATCATGATATTCTTGAGGAGTTAGTGAACCTAAGACTCAAATGAGTAAGGAATTATCAATACGTTCTACAGATGATGGTATAAATTTGAAGTAATCAAAAATTATGATGGATAATTTCTTTGCATATAATATTGCACAGAACATTATGAAAGATAATGAGGATCAAAAACCTCAATCTATTGAAAAATGTTGACGAAGCTATGATTGATCAAAATGGCAAGAGGCAATTAATCAGAATTGAACTCACTTGCTAGACGTGAGATTTTTGGACCAGTAGTCCAAACGACTGATAATGTAAAATCAGTTGGCTATAAATAGGTCTTTGTGTGAAAAAGAAACGAGAGCACTGAAATTGTGAGATACAAGGAACGTCTTGTTGCACAAGGATTCTCTCTAAGATCTGGTATCGACTATGAAGAAACAAATTCACTCGTTATTGATGCCATAACATTTTTGATATCTCATTAGTTTGAAGTACATGAAAATTTTGAAATACATTTGATGGATATTGTTACAGTTTTATCTTTATGTCTCACTTGATAATGAAATTTATATAAAAAATTTAAGAAGGATTTAAAATGTCTATAACATATAGTTCAAACTCTCAGAAGATGTACTCAATCAATTAATTACAAAGATCATTATACAGTTTACAATATATCAGGGCATATGTGGTATACTTGTCTTAGTGAGTACTTGTTAAATGAAGGTTATATAAATGATATCATTTTTTCACGTGTTTTTATTAAGTAAACAACATCAGAATTTGTTATAATTATTTTTTTATTTTGATCGCATAAATTTTATTGGAATTTCAAAAGAGCTCCAAAAGGCGATTAAAAATATTTAAATAAAGAATTTGATATGAAAAATCTTGCATGATATGATGTTAGAATCTCTCTTGAAAATCTCCTCTTTTCTAGAATTATTACATAAAAGAGTTA
>JACEIK010003513.1:33461-48069 GCA_018107945.1 Datura stramonium | reverse complement strand
CGGGACAACTAAAGATGGATCACCCAAGCACTTTTTCAAGAGCGATACATGAAAGACGGGATGAACTGAAGATAACTCTGATGGCAAGTCCAACTCATACACTACTTTACCAACTCTTCTCATAATCCGATAGGGACCAACATAGTGGGGAATGAGTTTTCCTTTCTTTCCGAACTGCACGACTCCCTTCATGGGAGACACCTTCAGGAATACCCAATCGTCCACCTTGAACTCCATCTCTCTCCTCCTCACATCAGCATATGACTTTTGATGACTCTGAGCGATTTTTAGCCTATCCCTTATCAACTGAACTTTCACCATAGCCTCATGAATTGAATTAGTTCTTATCATAGCTACCTCACCAACCTCAAACCATTCGATGGGCGATCTACACCTCCACCCGTAAGGAGCCTCGAGCGGTGCCATTTGGATGCTGGAGTGATAGCTGTTATTGTAAGAAAACTCGATCAAGGGCAAGTGATCATCCCAACTACCTTTGCAATCCATCACACAAGCTCTCAACATGTCCTCGAGAGTTTGAATTGTCCGCTACGCCTGACCATCTGTTTGGGGATGAAATGCTATGCTGAGTTTAACCTGAGTCCCAAGCCTTTTTGGAAAGACCGCAAAAACTGAGAGGTAAACTAAGTACCTCAGTCTGAGATAATAGACAAGGGCACTCCATGAAATCGCATCCCGGATATACAGTTTGGCATAATCATCCGCTGAATCTGTGGTTATGACCGGTAGGAAGTGTGCAGCCTTGGTCAACCTGTCTACCACCACCCAAATAGAATCGTAGTGTCGACGAGTACGAGGTAGGCCTGTAATGAAATCCATATTAATATATTCCCACTTTCAATTGGGAATGCTAATATCCTAAAGTACGCCTCCCAGCCTTTGATGCTCGATTTTAACTTGCTGACAGTTCGGGCACTTGGCTACAAATTCTGCAATATCCTTCTTCATGCTGTTCCACCAATATAGTTCCCGCAAATCATGATACATCTTGGTGGCACCCGGATGGATAGATTATCGGGATCCATGTGCCTCATGCAATATCCGGTCCCTCAAATTATTAATATCTGGAACATATAGATGGCCCTAGTACCGCAGCACCCCATCTCCCCCTTTGGAGAAGACCTCCACCTTCTGACTTCCAACAACTTCCTTCAGCTTTACCAAAATCGGATCCTCATCTTGTCTGGCTTTCACATCTATCTTGAAGTACAATTCTGATCCATTTTTCACAACAACGTCACCATCGGCTGAGTCGACCAATCTAACTCCTAACCTCGCAAGTTGATGGTCATCTTTCACCAACTCCTTTCCCTCATCTATGTGGGGCACACTCTCCATATAGAGCCTACTAAGTGCTTTTGCTACCACATTAGCCTTACCCGGGTGGTAAAGGACACTCATGTCGTAGTCCTTTAGAAGCTTCAACCACCTACTTTGCCGAATATTGAGATCTTTCTGTGTGAACACATATTGCAAGCTCTTGTGATCCGTGAACACATCCACTTGGACCCCATACAAGTAATGCTGCCATATCTTCAATGCAAACACCACCACGGCCAACTCAAGATCATGGTCGGGTAATTCTTCTCATGGACTTTCAACTGTCTTGAGGCATATGCTATCACTTTCCCATGCTGCATCAACACACACTCAGGTCCGATTCTCGAAGCCTCACAATATACCACAAAACCAGCGGTATCCTCGGGTAGGGTCAATACTGGTGCTGAAGTGAGTCGAGTCTTCAGCTCTTGGAAGCTTTTCTCACAAGCCTCCGACCATTGAAACTTTACCTTCTTATCAGTCAACTTGGTCAAAGGTGCTGCAATAGAGGAAAATCCCTCAACGAATCTCCAGTAGTAACCTGCTAACCCCAAAAAGCTCCTGATATCTGATGGGTTCACCGGTCTGGGCCAATTCTTCATCGCCTTGATTTTCTGAGAATCTACCTTTATGCCCTCACTCGGTACCACATGGGCCAAAAATGCCACAGAGTCCAACCAAAACTCACATTTTCTGAACTATGCATACAACTGACGATTCTTGAGGGTCTAAAGCACTACTCTCAAGTGAGCGGCATGCTCCTCCTCGCTCCGAGAGTATATAAGGATATCATCGATGAAAACGATCATGAACATGTCCAAATTTTCCTTGAACACCCTATTCATTAGATCCAAAAAAGCTGCAGGGGCATTGGTCAGTCCATAGGACATAACATCAAATTTGTAGTGATCATACCGAGTCCTGAAGGCGATTTTCGGGATGTCACTCTCCTGAACCTTGAGTTGATGATACCCGGATCTGAGATCAATCTTGGAGAAACACTTGGCATCCTGAAGCTGGTCGAACGAATCATCGATCCTGGGCAAAGGATACCTATTCTTAGCAGTGACCTTGTTCAACTGCCGATAGTCAATGCACATCCGAAATGAACCATCTTTCTTCCGGACAAATAACACTGGTGCACCCCATGGAGACTTACTCGGCCTAATAAAGCCCTTATCTAACAGGTCCTACAACTGATCCTTCAACTCTTTTAGCTCGGTTGGAGCCATTCTGTAGGGCGGAATGGATATGGGCAGCCTGTCGGGAAGAAGATCTATACCGAAATCAATCTCCCGCTCGGGAGGGTTACTTGGAAAATCATCAGGAAAGACCTATGGATACTCACGTACTACTGGAACTAACTGGATAGTCGGGGTTTTGGACTCGACATCCTTAACCCTAACTAGATGGTACATGCAACCCTTAAAAATTATCTTCCTGGCCTTAAGGTAGGAAATGAATCGACATACAGGCAAAGTTGAACTACCCTTCCATTCTAAGGCTAGCTCACCCGGAAATCTGAACTCTACTGCCTGGGTTCTACAATTAACTGAAGCATTACATGCAAATAACCAATCCATGCCAAGAATAACATCAAAATTGGTCATGACTAACTCTATCAAGTCCGCTGAGGTGACCTTATAAAGAACTGAGACTGGGCAACCTCTATACACCCGTCTAGCTATGACTGAGTCACCTACTGGAGTGAAAACTGAGAAGGGTTCTGACAAGACATCGGGACTGACTCCAAAGCTACTGGCCACATATGGTGTCACAAAAGACAAGGTAGCCCCCGGATCTAACAAAGCATACACATCAATATGCAAGACTCGCAACATACACGTGACCACATCCGGGGAGACCTTCTGCTCCCGACGGGAAGCTAATTCATAGAATCTGTTCTGGCGCTGACCACCAACTGTGCTAGTAGATGCCCCCTGATGTGCTGAGCGTAGGGGAAGGGTTGCTGAACTAGAAGCTGGGCCTCGGCCCCCAACCTCATCCTGCCTCGCAGCTGGACAATCTCAAAGCATGTGTCCGGGCTACCCACACCCAAAATAAGCACCTAAACCTGCCAAGCACTGGCCTATGTGCCCCCGACCATATTTGTGACAAGTTGGGATGCTAGAATCTACAGGTATGCTACCCTGACCCATCGGACTCAACGCTCGCCCTCTCTGACATGTTTAGGCTTGGATGGCACACTCATTGCTGAATATGCCGGGGTTGATGATCTCTGGTGTGTCTGCTGTCGGTGCCCACCACCAGACCTATGCTGAGAGAATCTGTGATCCTCGGTCCTAGCCCTCTTGGCCTCTCTCTCTCTCGAATGTGCCACCTCCATCTGCTGGGCGTACAACACTATGCGAGGGAAGTCCATATCCTGGTGAAGCATAGAAATCCGGCACTCCTTGTCCAAATACCATGCACGAACCTGCTTACCCGCGTTCTCTAGTCAGTCACTAACTCCGGGGCATATTTCGATAGGCGAGTGAACTCAAGGGAATAATCTTGCACTATCATCCTTCCTTGCTTCAAGTTTACAAACTCAGCTGCCTTCAACTCCCTCATCTCCCGAGGGAAGAACCGATCTAGAAATGCAACCTGAAACTCCTCCCACGTGATCGGACCTGCTCCTGCGACCCTGCTATCCTTCCATTGGCAAAACTAGATATGCGCAACCCCCTTCAACTGGTAGGAGGCCAACTCTTTGCACTCAACACTACTCACCCCCATAACTTGGGTGATCTTGACAATCTTATCAATGAAATCATGCGGGTCCTCATCTACCTTGGACCCCAAGAACTCCGGCAGGTTCATCCTCAAGAAGTCTCTAACTCAAGCCGCCGCTGCATTGCCATTTTGCAAAACTTGCGCAACAGCCTACTGATTGACCTGAGCAGTCAAGGCCTGTGCCAGCATCTGAATAGCGACTCGAAACTCAACATGAGCAGCTAGCTTCGGTGCCTGAGGCTCCTGAACTGGTGGGGCTAGCTGATGCCCATAACCATTTCCATCCTCACGGCCTTCACCACCTCCATTCCTCCTTCCATTCATTCTCCGAGGAGCTATGAATCTGCAATCACGAATAGCAAGAATTAGAAGGATAGAAAGACTTTCCATCGCACGATATAGATCATGAAAGAAGGGAAACTTCCTTAACGTCTCGTAGCCTCTTCGTCATAAGTGTGGCGTGCTTCACACCCATGAAAAAGACTCTACGTAATGCCTCTTTAAGACACCCTAGGACACTTCAAACCTATGACTCTAATACCAAGTTTGTCACGACCCAAACAGAGGCCGGGATCGTAGACATGGGATAAGGGACCCCGAGAGACCCCAAGTCGATCATGGCATAGTCATACATCTAAATCATTTGATAAACTGAAGAAATCATCAATATAACTCAGTGGAAGTCTAGCTCAACATAACATCAGAATAAGTATCCGAAGCTAACACATACATAAGTCTGAAAAACCTCTAATCTGGACAAGTTGATGGGACAAGACCCCCAACTAACTCAATAATAATGAAGCTGAAAATACATATGGAAACTGAAAGTCTAGCCCTCGAAGGATGAGGACTCACCAATCAAGAAGGTGCTAACTCTGACAACCGACTACGAGCGGGGCTGAGCTTAGGAGCTGGGTCTTGTATCATGAAATGGTACAACATAGAAAGTATGTGGTTAGTACGTGGAATGTACCGGTAAGCAAGGTAAGTAAAATCACTTAAGTAAAGTAAATCATTTAAGACATTTCATAACATATCATAAGCTTTCAAATCTAAGAGGAAGGACTACATGCATTCATTCTGAAATCATAAATTTTCATAATATGACCATGCATAGCTTCATAACATCATAATTGACTTGAATGGCTCAAACCTGAAATATGACATTTGTAGAAAAGCTAAACAATGAGTCAAAACTTGCTTTTAAAACATGCATGCTTAAAGTAATAATCATGAGTAATGAATTTGCAAATCTGAATCATATAGACAATGAGAGACTCGTCACTGAATCAACATACCACGATAGTGCTTACGTGATCCCGACTATCACACTCAAGTGGGCAGAGCCATTCAAAATCTTGCCAAGGCTAAGGACGTTACCATGATATCAATATCAAGCTCATGATCCATTTGGGCCGGGGATAGCTCATAAGGGAGGTTCCAATAACATAATAGTATCAACCTACGTTGGCGCGTAGTTTTGGGGCAGAGGGTGATCGACCCTTAGCCCACTCGGTGGTAGACACTTCTCCCAAAACATGCAATGCTCTACATCATATATAATGAAACTCAACATTGTCTATTAACGAATCTTAAATATGATATCATGCATAAACTCAATATCGTATGAAATGAAGCTCAACATTGTCATTTGACAAAGCTCAATAATAGAATCATGCATAGAACCAACATCGTATGAAAAAGAAGCTCAATTATAACATACATCTCAATTATGAATTCATGCATATGATAAGCTTCATTTTGAAACATACCACAAGCTCAAAGATAAGTGGGAGCATCTACTCCAAAATCATGTGGTAAGCTTACTTTAGAGATATTACATCATCATACTTTGACATAAGGGCCTTGCCCAAAACTTTATCATACTTGGATCTACTCAATTCATTTTGAAAATAATATTATAATCATAGGTAGTTTTAAAAATATGTTTTTCATCATCAAATCTCATCATCATTATACATTCATCATCATTCTCTTCTCTCATGAACTTCTCATCCATGGGCATTTAAATTTCATAATTTAGAAAACACAATTTTTGATTGAAAATAATGTAAAATCTGCCCAAGCTTCACAATTCATCAATATAAATGTAATCTAATCATACCCATGTATAGAAATTAAAGAATTATGCAATTGGGTAAGAACNATGTGAGTTCATCTATTGGCTATAATCTAGATCTTCCATATTTCTTGTGGGATCGACCCCAACCTCTAAGTTGGGTTCGCTATTGACAATGTCCGCTTCATACATCAGTTGGAAATGTGGTTTGAGCATTATCAACATTGTCCTTTGACAAAGCTCAATAATGAAATCATGCATAGACTCGACATCATATGAAAATGAAGCTCAACATTGTCCTTTGACGAAGCTCAATAATGACATACATATCAATTATGAACTTATGCATATGGGAAGCTTTAATTTGAAACATACCAGAAGCTAATAAATATGAATTTTGGGAGACTTAGCTCCAAACATTGTGGTAAGCTTATTTCGGGAAAAATCATAATTTTAAATCAAAATATGGGCATTGCCCAAATCTTTACCATACGTGGATCTACTCAATTCATTTTGAAAATAATATTATAATCATGGGTAGTTATAGAAATATGCTTTTCATCATCAAATCTCATCATCATCATTCTGTTCTTTCATCAACTTCTCATCCATGGGCATTTAAATTTCATAATTTAGAAAATACCATTTTGATTGCAAAAAAAATTTTAAAATGTATCTAAGCTTCACAATTCATCAATATAAACATAATCTAATCATACCCATGTTTAGAGATTGAAGAATTATTCAATTGAGTAAAAACCCCATAACTTGATCATATGAATTTCTCATACTTAGCTAGAGATTTGGGCATGGGTGAGGAAGGAAACACCCACTCATAACCCTACATACCTGGGAGGAATGATTTTACCACTTCTCTAATTGCCCAAGATGATATTCCAATGTAAACCTTCAAAACTTGCTCTAAACCCTCTCTTCAAACTCTCAAGTTTGCATGCATGGAATTGAACTAACTTAGAATAGGTTTTCCCCTCTTAAAACCCTGTAAAACGATCCTTAAACGACGTAGTATAGGCCCCTAGAATTTAGGAATGACAGAAATACCCTTACTGAAATCGCAGAAAAACTACTCACTGGACCAAACAATGGACGAACCAACGGGTCGTTGGAGGATACCACGACCCTTGGTATTTGTCCGTGTTATGCACTGCCCAAGCCTTCTCTCGGAATCATACCACGGATAGACAGGATGACTCATCCTTAGGTCTAACGTGTCGTTCAAATCGATCATTGATTGCCTTCCTGAATCTTCTAAATTTCCCCACGACGAGTCTCACCACGACTGGTTGTTAGCTCCAACGGATCGTGGTGTCCATCCATCAAGTCCACTGGAGATTTAAGATCCCTTACCACGATTCATGACAATGGATCGTTGCATGCCAAAACGGGTCGTTGGATGACTCATTATATTCCCCAAATGCTAAGCCCATCTCTTACCATGACAACAAACGACGACTCGTTACATCAATCATTACTTCCACTGCCACCCGAACACCTAAACCCACGACTCCTAACAACGGCTCCTGGTTTGCAACCACGAGTCGTTACTCCACTTGTCCTGTGCTATTTTTCCCAACTTCCGTAGATTTTAGATTTAACTTCCGGATTTTATTCTTAGGCACCTCCGGGGTATTACACTTAGAAATTACCATTGGCCTTAGTGGCATATCTTCTTCATTTCCAATCTCAGGATCATAAGGAGTTGACGTTATTGTTTGAGATTTTGGGTTGCAACTTTTTCCTCATACTCTATATTGGCACTATGTATAGAATTTTGTCCAACTTGGCTCCTGGAATTTTTCCTACTTGTTTTCTTATTTTCTTTTTTTTTGGTGAACTTTCACCGTCTTCGTGGTCCTTCAAATCAAAGAAAACTTATTGTGGATTTAAAGAAACAAATAACTTTTATATTAAAAGATAAAACTAAGAAAAGTCACCTTAAAATATTTCCTTTCGTTATGATTGAAATCACCACACTTGTATTTTGTTATATTTATCTTTCTTGACTGCCTTTATGCCCGTTTTTTAAGTTTTCCTCATTAGTTTCTCTGTTTATTTTTATTTTGGGTCTTCCAATAAGTTTGACCATTTATAAAGGTTTCATTACTTGACCGGGATCTATTTTCAGTATTCGAGATCCTTAAGTAGTTGTAACTTTTGCTTATATGTGAATATATAAGTCTTTTTTTTGTACAAGTAATGAATCTCTTTCAATGAATCAATTTGTTTTTGTGTAGAAGTATCTTAATAGTATGGTGACATGGTATTCCATCCAAGTCTCATTATCTGCAAGTGCATTTTTTCAAGTCCAAATATGTTGTATGCGTGTCCTCTCCATCTTTCACCTCATAATCATAATTTCTATTAAACTTAATTGTACAAGCGGTAGTCATTAGTATGTAGTTATTGTACAATTTCATAGTCTTTGAACTAGTATCATTTGTGTTGGGTCCTATGTAGTTTTGATGATTGACAAAATGTTGATGAAATAGGTGAGTAAAGTTGTTCTAATAAAGTGCCAAATACACTGATTAAAGAAGCTGGAAATATCAAGAGACAAATGTGCGTGAATCAAGGACGGGATAAGTCGTATCAAACAAACTAAGAAAAATAAACACATGTTGAAATTGGAAGAGTTGGACTTTGACTTCAACACAAAAGAAATAAAAGAGATTGACTTGAAGAAAT
Organism: Datura stramonium; assembly: GCA_018107945.1. NCBI lineage: Eukaryota > Viridiplantae > Streptophyta > Magnoliopsida > Solanales > Solanaceae > Datura > Datura stramonium. Next base: position 39,206 of record JACEIK010003513.1, on the reverse strand, counting down.
ACTCCTATTTGGAGTGGACCTCTAAAACGGGCAAAGGTTGTTATCGCAAAGAGACTAGAAGAAAGAAAAACTCTTTGGAGAGTTGTGTATATATAGAAGTGTGACTTCTCAAAGCAACTTGCGCACTTACAAAGAGAGAAAAGAGATACTGCAACAACGAGAAGTTTTTGCAACAATCTAAGTGTGAAGATTCTATTGACGAACTTCTTCATTTAAAGTGATAGGCTAGAGTTAGCAATCTTATACTAGGAGTTGGTCATTGAGTTGTAATTGATGTACTATTAATTCAGTGATCTATAAACTGGATTAAGGAGAATTTGTCTTCAAGTAGAATTTACTAGGAAGACGTTTGGGAATACATTCGTGGGTAGGAGTGTAAGCAGGTAGGAATTAGAGTTTATTATTCTTTTAGGTTACAAGAGTTGTAATCTACCGTTTGAAGAGGCTCATTGAAGTTAGTCAAGTTGGAGAAAATCCTATGGAGTACAGGTCATGATTTTTCACCTTTTGAGCTGGGTGTTTTCAATGCTAAAATCATAGTCTTCTTCACTTACTGCATTTACTCACTTAAGTGAAACACGTTAGACAACATGTTTCATTCGTAGGTAAACAATTAAGTATAAAACAAATATCTAGGTCATGTAGATTAACAATTAGTATCAGAGTTGGTTTATTGTCACGACCCGAACATAGGCCTAGATCGAGACACGGGACAAGAAACCCCGAGAGGCTCCAAGTCAATCCATGACATGAACATACATCCAACTCATTCATAGATAAGCGGAAGTTCATCATAAATAACATAGTGGAAGTCTAAACAAAACATCACATTTGATTATGTGCACAAGTCTAAAGGTGAAATACAGCTATGTCCGAATAAGCCTCTAACACTAACGAGCTGATGGGATGAGACCCCAACTAACTCATGGAAATATGAAAACTAAAAATACGACATACAGCTAATAAGAAGGGCCCTACAAGATGAGGACTCACCAACTGCAACTGAGGAAAGCTAACTCCGAAGAATCTGAACTAGCGTCGGGGCTGAACTTGAGTATCGGATCCTGTATCATGAAACAATACAACATAGAGTATGCGGTTAGTGCGTGAAATGTACCGAGGATGCAAGGTAAGTAAAATCTCTAAGTAAATAAATCATTAAACATGCATAATATAAAACATAGTCAAGATAAGATTCTGAGAGTAGGTCCTGTATGCTATTTTCTGAAATCATGATCTGAACATAACTAAATATCATAACTGAATCGAATAACCCAAAGATCAAAACTGATATTCATAAGTAAAACTAAAACATTTGGGTCAAACCTGCTGAAACATCCTATCCTGACTGTTGTACATGCATAACTGAAATCATGAGGAACAATTGGAGACTCGTCATATAACCAACATTACCACGATAGAGCTTATATAGTCCCGACTAATACACTCAAGTGGGCAGAGCCATCCAAAGCCTTGCCAGGGCTAAGGACGCTACCATGATATAGATATTAAGCTCAAGGTCCCATGGGGGCAGGGGAAAGCTCCAAAGGAGGTCCCAAATAATCTGATCATACCTACGTTGGCGCGTAGTTCTGAGACATAGGGTTGACTAACCCTTAGCCTGCTCGGTGCTGGACACTACTCCCAAAAACATGCATATGCTCTCCATTGTTTTTCAATGAAGCTGACCATCATCTAGTGATGAAACTGAATAATAACATGCATGCATAATCTGAAATCATAACATGAAGAGTCTTGGCTCAAACCATACCACAAGCTAAAACTAAAGGGGAGTCTTGTCTCCAAAACCATGTGGTAAGCTAATTCATGAAATCATAAACATACTTGATCATATGGGATTGCTCAATACTTAAACAGGCTTGAAATCAACTCGATTCACTTTGAAAATATGAACATAACATGGGTATTTCAAAATCATACTTTCTTCAAAAAAATCACATCATACTTGAACATATATCTCATAGATCTTGACTTTCATAATCTTTCATGAATGGGCAAGATAGTTTAGAAAACTTGAAAACAAAATTTATAATTTAAAACATTGTAAAATCTTCTCATTAATCATAATTCATCATTTAAGACATGCTTAGATCATACCCATGATTTAAAATTAGGAATTCATGCATTGGGTAAAATCTCCATGGAATCATCAATTAGAACATCATGTATTGAGAGAGAATTGGACATGGGTATGGACAATTGCACCCATTCATAGCCTTACATACTTGAAGTAAATATGATTTTACCACTTCCTTGATTGCCCAAAGAGAATTGAGGAAGAACCTTGTAGAACTAGCCTTAATCACCTCTCAAGCTTCTAAGCTTGCATGCATGAATTAGGATAGGCTTAGAATGACTTAACCCTTCTTAGACACTCCATTCTGACCTTAAAATGACGTAGTTTAGGCTTTAGGAACATAGGAATTATGGAAAAGCCCTTACTAAATTCGTAGAGCAAAACAGACTTCTAGTCCCAATGAGGGACTGAACGAGTCGTCGTCCCTGGCCACGACTTGTGGTCTGCAGTCGTCGGCTTCACTGGAAATTACATGCTGATAGACACCACGAGGTACTCAATGACTCATTACCGATGACCACGACTCGTGGTCATCTCCCATCCTCTTCATTGCCAAAAACCTCCTGAGGGTCACCACGGGGTACACCACAACTCGTGGTGTACCCGATGAGTCGTGGTGATGACTGGTTAGGTGAACTGTCTATTTATTATTATCCCTTCACATCATCCTTGATCATGGATGACCTGACGAGTCATGATGCTGACCATGACTCGTGGTCACATCCGTGGTCACCCAAAAAATCAAAATTTTCAACAAGTCTGACTCTCCCCACGGGTCACTTAACGACTCGTGGGGTTCTTGATGAGTCACTGGATGACTCATCCTGTGACCTGGTGTAGAAATTCCTATTTTCTCCATTTCAACTCTCGGGTCTGATCTTAGGGCTTTCGGGGTATAAAAATATTTCTCCCTTGAAACATTCGTCTTCGAATGTTGAAAATCATACAGAAAAGCAGAGAAATGCAATCATCATACTCAAATACTGAAAATACATGTTGAAAACTGACCGAGTGACTGACTCCGATTTGAACTTCATGACTGAACTGAATTCCCTAACCACACATACATCCATTTACATGAAAGAAACTGAGTACATGAGCTGAACATGAAAATGAATAGAGCCTAAAGAGGAGACTAATACCTCAAGTTGGAATTGAGCCGGAAGGGAATAGATGCGGGTATTTAGCCATCATATCTGCTTCGGCTTCCCACGTAGCTTCCTCAACATGTTTATTCCTCCATAAAACCTTAGCTGAAGCTACTTCTTTATTCCTTAGCTTACAAACTTGCCAATCCAGTATCTCCATCGGGACCTCTTCATAACGAAGGCTGTCTTTCATACCGACACTATCCGCCAGAACAACTAGGGATGGATCCCTCAAACACTTCTTTAAGAGCGATATATGGAAAATTTGATGAACTGAGGCTAGTTCTGAGGGCAGCTCCAGTTCATATGCTACCTTTCCAACCCGTTTCACAATTCGATGCGGGCCGACATAGCGGGGAATGAGTTTTCCTTTCTTACCGAACCTCATCACTCCATTCGTGGGAGACACCTTTAGAAACACCCAATCGTCGACTTCAAACTCAAGTTCTCTCCTCCTCACATCCGTGTAGGACTTTTGCGAGACCATGAGCTATTGGTACCCAGACCTTAGATCTATCTTTGGAAAGCACTTAGCACCCTGAAGATGGTCAAACAAATCATCAATCCTAAGGAGAGGATACCTATTCTTGATGGTGAACTTGTTCAATTACCGATAATCAATACAAAAACAAAGAGACCCATCTTACTTGCGGACAAAGAGAACTGGTGCACCCCATCGGGATTTGCTAGGTTTGATGGAACCCTTGTCCAAAAGGTCCTTCAACTACTCCCTCAACTCCTTTAGCTCGGCTGGGGCCATTCTGTAAGGAGGAATAGGTATAGGCTGCGTGTCGGGGAGAAGGTCAATACCAAAATCAATCTCCTGCTTGAGAGAAATTCCTGGTAGATCATCTGGGAACATTTCTGGATACTCACATACTATTGGAACTGACCGGATAGTCGGGGTTTGTGAGTAGCATACTTTACCCTAACTAGATGGAACACGCAACCCTTAGAAATCATCTTTCTAGCCTTAAGGTAGGAAATGAAATGACCTATAGGCATAGCTGAACTACCCTTCCACTCTAGGACTGGCTCACTCGAAAATCTGAACTCTACTGCATGAGTTCTACAATTCACTAAGGCATAGCATGCAGACAACCAATCCATGCTGAGGATAACATCAAAGTGGGTCATGGCTAGCTCTACTAAATCTGCTGAGGTGACCTTCTGATGGACTGTGACAGGGCATTTTCTATACACCCATCTAGCTATAACTGAATCACCAACCAGAGTAGAGACTAAGAAGGGTTCTAATAAGATTTCGGGACTGACTCCGAAACTACTAGCAACATAGGGCGTCACAAAAGATAAGGTATCCCCTGGGTATAAAAATTCATATACATCAAGATGGAATACTCGTAACATACCAGTGACTACATTCAGGGAGGCCTCCTGCTTCTGACGGGATGCTAGGGCATAGAATCTGTTTTGGCACTGTCTGCCACCTGTACTAGTAGAAGCGCCCTGCTAAGCTGGGCGTGATGGTGGAGCTGCTGAGCTGGAAGTAAGGCCTCATCCCTTATCATGACCTTTTCTGGCTGCTGAGAAATCCCTAAGCATGTGTCTGGGCTTCCCGCACCCGAAGCAAGCACCTGTACCTGCCAAAAACTACCCTCTGTGTCTCCGGCCACATCTGCTACATTCTGGAGGGCTGGTATCTGCGTGTTTGCTACTCTGATCTCTCGAGCCTGATGCTCATCCCCTCTGATCGCGCCTGGACCTGGATGACACACTCATAGCTGAAGGCGCTTGGGCTGAAGATCTCTGTTGGGACTGCTGACGGTGCCCACTAGGCCTCTGTTAGGAGAATCCAATGCTATCAGTCCTGGCCCTCTTGGCCTCCCTCTCTCGCTCACTCATCTGTACCTGCTCCATCTGATGGGCGTATAGAACTATCCGAGCAAAGTCAATATCCTGGAGAAGCATTGTGGTTCAGAAATCCCTGACCAAGGAGTTTGCTATCCCGTGTACAAACCTGCTCACACAGGCCCTCTGATCAGCCACCATCTCAAGTGCATACCAAGACAGGTGTGTGAACTCCAAGGCATACTCCTGAACCATCATCTTTCCCCGTTTTAGATTCACAAACTCAACCACTTTCAACGCCCTCATCTCACGAGGGAAGAACTAATCTAGAAAAGCGATATGAAACTCATCCTAACTGATAAGTCCTGCTCTGACTGCCCTACTATCCTTTCATAGTTTGAACTAAATATGCACGAACCCCTTCAATTTATACAAGGCTAAATCGCCACTCCTTCCCAATCACCCCCATTATCTAGGTGATCTTCAAAATCTCCTCAATGAACTCATGTGGATCCTCGTCCACCTTCGATCCAAGGAACTCGGAAGGGTTCATCCATAGAAAGTCTCTAACTCTCGCTGTCGCCGCATTTCCTGTCACGCCCCGCCTTGGGGGGTATGACTGGCACCTGGTGCCCTAGTAGGACCTGGACTGCTAACTGGTGGGCCTAGGCACATCTGGTGCCTGGCTAG
>JACEIK010003513.1:15828-32230 GCA_018107945.1 Datura stramonium | reverse complement strand
GTATATAGATTGTTTGATTGGTTGGCACCTTCCGGCTTATGGGGGCTGGTATTGGTCCTTGCTTGCTATATATATGTATATATATGTTATATATTAGCTAGTAGACAGTAGATCGCCACATCGATAGGTATGTTCCTGCCTTACTTTCAGTACAGAAAAGCCTGTTCAGATTCTATCAGTTCTTACAGATCCAAATATTTCCTGCTATTCAGAGTATCTAGTTATGTTGTTTATATTCAGATGTGTTCAGTTGATTTGCATACTCGATACCAGTGGTACTGATGCCCGTTTGGGGCGCTGCATTACTTGCCTGCAGGTACTCATAGACGAGGAGCCAATCCCTCGTGATTCCAGCCAGCTCATTGAGTCATCAGCCCCTGTCATCCGGAGCTAGACAGCTAGAGGTCTATATCCTTTCTTTTGTTGTACAGTATGGGTAGGTCAGGGCCCTGTCCCGATCATTTTATCAGTATTCATAGAGGCTTGCAGATTGTGTGTATATATATCTCCCTGTGGTTAGTTGTGCCGGTCGTGTGAGGCCGTGCGTTTGTTTAGCTGTTAGTGTTGTTGATTATGTTGGCCGTGTGGGGCCGTATTCTGATAATAGTGGTGACCTTTCCGGTCACGTAGATGTACAGTATTCTTTGTGTTGAGTTAGAGATAACTAGACAGCATGGTGGCCTTGTCGGCCCGCATAGGTTTCCCTATAAGAATATGATTCTGGTTAGCTGATGTACGGAACAGGTGTCTATAGGCCCAGTCGGCCGGAGGCTGTATTTATAGTCGTTATATAGCCCGTTGATTCTAGGAATCTGAGATAGAGCCAACCAGGCACCAGGTGTGCTTAGGCTCAATTGTTTAGCAGTCCAGATCCTAATAGGGCATCAGGTGCCAGTCATACCCCCCAAGGTGGGGCATGACATTTCATGAACATTCATGGATGGGCATCATAGTTTTAAAAACTTGAAAACATAATTTATAATTTAAAATATTATAAAATATTCCCATTAATCATAATTCATCATTCAAAACATTCTTAGATCATACCCATGATTAAAACTTAGGAATTCATGCATTGGGTAAAAACCCCATGGAATCATCAATTAGAACATCATGAATTAAGAGGGAATTGGGCATGGGTGTGCACAATTGCACCTATTCATAGCCTTACATACCTGAAGGGATCTGATTTTCACACTTCCTTTATTGCCCAAAGATAATTGAGGAAGAACGTTGATGAACTATGCTTGATCACTCTCTAAACCCTTAAACTTGCATGTATGAGTTTTGAATAGGTTAGAACGACTTAACCCATCTTAATACACTCTATTTTGGGCTTAAAAAGACATAGTTTAGGCTTTAGGAACATAGAAATTACAGAAAAGCCCTTAATAAACTCGTAGGGAAAAACATATTGCCAATCCCAACGAGGGACTAGACAGATCGTCATCCCTGTCCACGACTTGTGGTCGCCTCACGTCGTCTTCACTGGAAATTACATCTTGATAGTCACCACGAGGTACTTAACGGATTGTTACCGGTGACCACAACTCGTGGTCACCTCTAGTATCCTTCACTGCCAAAATCTCCTGGGCGTCACCACAGGGAACTCCACGACTCATGGTGTACCCAACGAGTAGTGGTGATGACCTGTTAGGTGCACTGTCGATTTTCTTCCCCTTCATATTATCCTTGACCACAGCTGACATAATGAGTCGAATTGTTGAAAGCGACTCGTGGTCACATCCGTGGTCACCCAAAAATCAAAATTTCCAACAAGTCCCAGCCTTTCCCCACGGGTCACTTAACGACTCGTGGGGCTCTAGACGGGTCACTGGACAACTCGTCCTGTGACCTGGTGCAGAAATTCCTATTTTCTCCGTTTCAACTTCCGGGTCTGATCTTAGGGATTTTGATGTATAACAATATCTCCCCCTTGAGAATATTCGTCCTCGAATGTTGAAAATCATAAAGAAAAGCAGAGAAATGCAATCATCATACCCAAATACTAAACATACATGCTGGAAACTGGTGGAGTGACTGACTCCGATTTGAACTAAATAACTGAACTAAATTCCTAAATCACACATACATTCATTAACATGAAAGAAACTGATGTATATGAGCTGAACATGAAACTGAATAGAGTACTGAGGAGGAAACTGATATCAACCTTAGGTTGAACTGAGGCGGAAGGGAATAAATGCGGGTATTTAGCCATCATGTTCACCTCAACTTCCCACGTAGCTCCCTCAACATGTTGATTCCTCCATAACACCTTGACTGAAGCTACTTCCTTGTTTCTTAGCTTATGAACCTGACAATCCAATATCTCCATCGAAACCTCTTTATAACTAAGGTTGTCTTTCACACCGACAATGTCCACCAGAACAACCAGAGATGGATCACACAAACACTTCTTTAAGAGCGATACATGGAAAACTTGATGGGTTGAAGCTAATTCCCAGGGCAACTCCAACTCATATGCCACCTTGCCAATCCGTTTCACAATTCGGTATGGGCCAACATAATAGGGACTGAATTTCCCTTTCTTTCTAGATATCATCACTCCCTTTATGGGAGATACCTTCAGAAATACCAAATCATCAACTTCAAACTCAAGCTCCCTCATTCTCACATCCATATAAGACTTTTGGCGACTCTGAGCTATTTTCAACCTATTTCTTATAAGTTGAACCTTCTCCATGGCCTCATGAACTGAATCTAGTCTTATCATTACAGCTTCACAAACTTCAAACCAACCAATAGGCGATTTATATCTCCGCCCATAGAGAGCCTCAAACGGAGCCATATGAATACTGGAATGGTAGTTGTTGTTATACGCAAACTCAATGAGAGGCAAATGGTCATCCCAACTACCCTTGAAGTCAATCACACATGCTCTCAACATGTCCTCGACAGTCTAAATAGTCCGCTCTGCCTGACCATCTGTTTGCGAGTAAAATGTTGTGCTAAGCTTGACCTGAATACTAATCCCTTTTCAAAACGATCTCCAAAACTGGGAGGTAAATTGAGTACCTCTGTGCGATATGATGGACAAGGGCTCTCCATGCAACCGAACTAGCTCCCAAATGTATAACTTAGCATAATCCTCCGCCAAATCAGTAGTTTTGACCAGTAGAAAATGTGCTGCTTTGGTCAACCTATCCACAACCACCCAAATGGAGTCATACTATCGACGAGTGCGAGAAAACCCTATGATGAAGTCCATATTGATCTCCTCCAACTTTCAAGTAGGAATACTAATTTCTTGAAGCACCCCTCCTGGTCTTTGATGCTCTACTTTCACCTATTGATAATTCAGACACTTAGCCATAAATTATGCGATGTCCTTCTTCATGCCATTCCACCAATAGACTTCCCGTAGGTCACGATACATCTTGGTGGCACCTGGATGTATGGAATATCTGGAACCATGAGCCTCATGCAACATCCGATCTCTCAAATCATCAACATCTGGTACACACAAATGACCCTGATATCGAAGCACACCATCTCCCCATTTGGAGAAGACCTCTACCTTCTGATTCTGAAAAGCTTCCTTTAACATTACCAAAATAGGGTCCTCATCTTTTCTAGCCTTTAGATTAGTCACCAAGGATGATTCTGATCCGTTCTAAACAATAACACCACCATCGGTCGATTCAACCAAATGAACTACCAACCGTGCAACTCGATGCACATCCTTCACCAGCTCCTTCCTCCCCTCATCTACATGGGACATGCTCTCCATAGAAATTCTACTAAGAGCGTATGCTACCACATTAGCCTTGCCCGGATGGTAAAAGACACTCATCTCATAATCCTTGAGTAACTCCAACCACCTTCTTTGACGTAGATTCAAATCCTTTTGGGTAAACACGTAATGTAGGATCTTGTGGTCCGTAAACACATCTACATGGATCCCGTACAAATAGTGTCTCCAAATCTTCAAGGAAAATACTACCGCCACCAATTCAAGATCATGAGTCAGGTAATTTTTTTCATGAACCTTTAGTTTCCTAAAAGTATATGCTATAACCTTACCATGCTGCATCAGTACACAATCAAGGCCAATCCTCGAAGCATCACAATATACCACAAACCCATCGGTACCCTAAGGTAGGGTTAACACCGATGTTGAGATGAGTCGAGCCTTCAACTCCTGGAAGCTCCTCTCACAAGCCTCCGACCATTGGAACTTCACTTTCTTTTGGGTCAATTTGGTCAATGGCGTTGCAATAGATGAAAACCCCTCAACAAATCTTCGATAATACCCAACTAAACCCATGAAACTCCTGATATCCGAAGGATTCACTGGTCTTGGTCAATTCTTCACCACTTCTATCTTTTGAGAGCCACTTGTATACCCTCACTCGACACAACATGACCCAAAAATTCCACTGAGTTCAATCAAAACTCGGATTTTCTAAATTTAGCATATAATTGGTGATCCTTGAGAGTCGGTAGTACTATCCTCAGATGAGCGACATGCTCCTCCTTACTCCGAGAGTATATAAGGATGTCTTCTATGAACAGAATCACGAACATATCCAAGTACGGCTTGAACACCCTGTTCATCAAATCCATAAAAGTTGCAGGAGCATTCGTTAGTCCAAAAGATTTAACTATAAACTCGTAATGACCATACCGAGTCTTGAAGGCTGTCTTTGGGATGTCACTCTCCCGAACCCTGAGATGATGATATCCAGATCTGAGATCTATCTTCAAAAAGCACTTGGCACCCTGAAGCTGATCAAACAAATCATCAATTCTAGGAAGAGGATACTATTCTTGATGGTGACCTTGATCAATTTTCAATAATCAATACATATACAAAGAGAACCATCTTTCTTTCGGACAAAGAGAACTGGTGCACCCCATGGGGACTTGTTGGGTCTGATGAAGCCCTTGTCTAAAAGATCTTTCAACTACTCCTTCAGCTCCTTTAGCTTAGCCGTAGCCATTCTGTAAGGAGGAATAGATATAGATTGCGTATCGGGAAGAAGGTCAATATCAAAATCGATCTCCCGCCCATGAGGGATTCCCGGTAAATCATCTGGAAACACCTATGGATACTCACACACTACGAGAACTGACTGGATAGTTGGAGTTTCGAATGTAGCATCCTTAACCCTAACTATATGGCACATGCAACCCTTAGATATCATCTTCCTGGTCTTAAGGTAGGAAATGAAATGACCTACAGGCACAGATGAACTGCCCTTTCACTCTAAGACTGGTTCATCCGAAAATCTAAACTCTATTGCATGGGTTCTATAATTGACTGAGGCATAGCATGCAAATAACTAGTTCATGCTGAGGATAACATCAAAATTGGTTGTGGCTAACTCTAGTAAATTTGCTGAGGTGACTTTCTGGAGGACTGTAACAGGGCAATTTCTATACACTCGTCTAGTTATAACTAAATCACCAACTAGAGTAGAGATTGAGAAGGGTTCTGATAAGATTTTGGGACCGACTTCAAAACAACTAGAAACATAGGGTGTCACAAAAGATAAAGTAGCCCTTGGATCTAACAATGCATATACATCAAGGTGGAATACTCGTAACACATCAATGACTACATCTAGGGAGACCTCCTGCTGCTGATGGGATGCTAGGGCATAAAATCTGTTTTGGCATTGTCTGCCACCTGTACTAGTAGACACTCCCTATTGAGTCCGGTGTGCGGGTGGAGCTGCTAAAGTGGAAGCTAGGCCTCGGCCCCTATCATGACCCTGTCTGACTGCTGAACAATCTCTAAGCATGTGTCTGAGCTTCCCGCACCCGAAGCAAGCACCTGTACCTGCCAAACACTGACCTGTGTGTCTCTGGTCACATCTGCTACACTCTGGAGGACTAGTCTTTATGGGTCTGCTACTCTGACCTCTCGAGCCTGATGCTCGTCCCCTCTGATCGCGCCTGGACCTGGATGGCACACTCATAGCCGAAGGTGCTGGGGCTGAAGATCTTTGGTGGGACTGCTGATGATGCCCACTAGGTATCTGCTGGGAGAATCCGAAGCTATCAGTCCTGGCCCTCTTGTCCTTTCTCTCCCGCTCATCACCTGTACCGCCTACATCTGTTGGGCGCACAGGACTATCCACGCAAATGCAATATCCTGAAGAAGCATCGCGGTCCGGCAATCCCTGACCAAGTATTCTGCTATCCAGTATACAAATCTACTCACACTGGCTCTCCAATATACCACCATCTTAGGTGCATACTTGGACAGACGGGTGAACTCTAAGGCATACTCCTGAATTGTCATCTTTCCTTTCTTTAGATTCACAAACTCAGCCGCTTTGATCTCCCTCATCTCACGAGGGAAGAACCGATCTAGAAAAGCAGCATGGAACTCATCCCAATTGATCGGTCCTGATCCAACTACCCTACTATCCTTTAATTGCTTGAACCAAATGTGCGCGACCCCCTTCAACTGATACGAGGCCAAATCGGCACACTCTTCCCTAGTCACCCCCATAATCTGGTGATCTTTTGAATCTCCTCAACGAACTCATGTGGATCCTCATCCACCTTCCCCCAAGGAACTCGAGAGGGTTCATCCTATGAAAATCTCTAACCCTTGCCACCACCTCATTCTCGTTCTGAGGGACATGCGCCACCGCCTATTAATTGACTTGCGCGGTCAAGGCCTGGGCTAACATCTGAATGGCCACCCTGAACTCGCGTGGGTAACCGGCTCGGGTACATGCTCCTCATGGGCTGGTGGGGCTTGCTGATGCCCGTCTCCATTTCCATCCTCGTGGCGAGTTTTGTTTCCATTTCTTCTTTCGTTAACTCTGTGGGGAGGCATGATTCTGCAAACGCGTATAGCACGAGTTAGAAGGATAGAGAGACATTCCACCGCACAAGATAGATCATGAAAGAAGGAAACATTTTCTAAACTTCTTGTAGCCTCTTCGTCATAAGTGTGGCGCGCTTCACACCCATGAAAAAAACTCGACTCATTGCGGTTTTCGAACACCCTAGGAAACTTCAAAACCTAATGCTCTAATACCAAGTTTTTCATGACCCGAACATAGGCCTGGACCGAGACATGAGACAAGAAACCCCGAGAGGCTCCAAGTCAACCCATGGAATGAACATACATCTAACTCAATCATATATAAGCGGAATATCATCATAAATAGCATAGCGGAAGAACAAATGAACATAACATCTGATTACATGCACAAGTCTAAACCTGAATACAACTATGTTCGAGAAAGCCTCTAATACTAACGAGTTGATGGGACAAGACCCCAACTAACTCACTATAGTCTGAAAACTGAAAAGACAAAATAAAACTTATAAGAAGGGCCCTCTCAAGATGAGGACTCACCAACTAATACTGAGAAGTGCTAACTCCGAAAGTCTGACTAGCGGCGGGATTGATTCTGGAATCGGAGTCTGTATCATGAAATGATACAGCATAGAGTATGCGGTCAGTATGTGGAATGTATCAAGTATGCAAGGTAAGTAAAACCACTAAGTAAGTAAAATCATTAAATCATGCATATAATAAAACATAATTAAGATAAGATTCTGAGAGTAGGGCTTGCATGTTATTTTTTAAAATCATGATCTGAACATAATTGAATATCATAACTGAATTGAATGACCCAAAGCTGAAAACTGATAATCATTAGTAAAACTGAATATTTGGGTCAAACTTGCTGAAAACATAATATCATGACTGATTTACATGCATAATTGAAATCATGAGGATAATGGGAGACTTGTCATATAACCGACATTACCACGATAGAGTTTACGTGGTCCCGACTATCACCCTCAAGTGGGAAGAGCCGTCCAAAGCCTTGTCAGGGCTAAGGACGCTACCATGATATCGATATCAAGGTCAAGGCCCCTTGGGGGAAGGGGAAGCTCCAAAGGAGGTCCCAAATAATCTGATCATACCTATATTGGCGCGCATTCCTGAGGCATAGAGTTGACTGACCCTTAGCCTACTCGGTACTAGACATTACTCCCAAAACATGCATATGCTCTCCATCGTTTTTCAACGAAGCTGACTATCGTCCAGTGATGAAGCTGAATAATAACATACATGCATAATCTGAAATCATAACATAAGGAGCCTTGGATCAAACCATACCGTAAGCTGGACATAATTGGGAGTCTTGACTCCAAAACCATGTGGTAAGCTAATTCATTAAATTAAAAGAACATACTTGATCATATGGGCTTGCCCAATACTTAACATACTTGAAATCAACTTGACTCTCTTTGAAAACATGAACATAAATATGGGTATTTTGAAATCATACTTTCTTCATAAACTTCTCATCATAATTGAACACATAACTCATAGATCTGAACTTTCATGAACATTCATGAACATTCATGGATGAACATCATAGTTTAGAAAACATGACAACATAATTTATAATTTAAAACATTCTAAAATCTGCCTATTAATCATAATTCATCATTCAAAACATGCTTAGCTCATACCTATGATTAAAACTTAGAAATTCATGCATTGGTTAAAAATCCCATGGAATCATCAATTAGAACATTATGAACTGAGAGGAAATTGGGCATGTCTGTGGATAATTGCACCCATTCAAAGCCTTACATACCTGAAAAGATTTGATTTTCACACTTTCTTGATTTTCCAAAGATAATTGAGGAAGAACCTTGATGAACTATGTTTGATCACTCTCTAAACCCTTAAACTTGCATGCATGAGTTTTGAATAGGCTAGAATGACTTAAACCATCTTAATACACTCTATTCTGGGCTTAAAATGACGTAGTTTAGGCTTTAAGAACATAGAAATTATGAAAAATCCCTTAATAAACTCGCAGGGAAAAACAGATTGCTAGTCCCAACAAGGGACTGGACGGATCGTCATCCCTGTCACGGCTCGTGGTCACCTCATGTCGTCTTCACTAGAAATTACATTCTGATAAGTCACCATGAGGTACTTAACAGATCGTTATCGGTGACCATAGCTCATGGTCATCTCCCATCTCCTTCACTGCCAAAATTCTTCTGGGGGTCACCACGACTCGTGGTGTACCCGAAGAGTCGTGGTGATGACCCGTTAGGTGCACTATAGATTTTCTTATCCCTTCATATCATCCTTTTCCACGGCTGACATGACGAGTTTTGATGCTGACTACGACTCGTGATCACCCATAAACCAAAATTTCCAACAAGTCCCAGCCTTTCCCCACGGGTCTCTTAACGACTTGTGGGGTTCCTGACGGGTCACTAGAGGACTCGTCCTGTAACCTAGTACAGAAATTTTTGATTTCTCCATTTCAACTCCTGGGTCTGATCTTAGGGCTTTCGAGTATAACGTGTTGAAAGATTCCGACTTGAATATATTGTATCATCTTGATTAGGATAATGTCATTATTGATGCTTTGAGTTGTAAGTCTATTGGTACCTGTGTGTATCTATGAACTCATGAAATGTCAATAAGATAGTAAATTCGGAGACTCACTAGTCTTGGAGCTCAGTTAGATGAAATTGATGGAGTTAGTCGATCACAATTTGATATTTGTGAGAGAATCAAATCCAAGAATATGAAAATGGATTCTAAGTAAAACTGTGTGATAGAGTGCAGAATGGTGAATACACTTCATTTTAGAGTTGATGCCAATGATAACATCTTGAGTTTGTAAGGTCATTTATCTGTTTTGATATCGATGGTCTTCAATAAGGATTAATGGTGGAAGCACATAGTTCAAAATATTTCATGCATCCCGGATCCACCAAGATGTATAAAGATTTGAAACAAAACTATCAGTAGAGGAGCATGAATGTTGATATATCTATCTTTATGGATAGGTATTTGAATTATCAGCAAGTGAAAGCCCAACACCAATGGGTAGGTGGGTTGGCTCAAAACATTGAGATTCTACAATGAAAGTGGAAGATGATCAATATGGAATTTTTTGTGGGTTTACCTCACATGACGGCCAAGTATGACTCCATTGAGGTGATTGTAAATATACTCACTAAGTCCTCACATTTTCTACATGTGAAGAAGATGGACACTGCGATCCACTATACAAAATTGTACTTGAAAGAGATAGTAAAGTTTTATTGTATTCCAACTTCTATTATTTCTAACAAAGATACATAATTTACTGCTCACTTTTGGAAATCTTTCTCTGAGGGTCTAACTTAGATCAATTTAAGTACTGTTGTAACGCCCTAGATAATTTGAGCGATAAATCTGTACTTCTGAGATAGTACTAAGTGTAAATAATAGGCTAATAAGAAAGTTTTACAAGGTCTTTGAGTCATTCTATGATCTTATTTAAGATTGGATGTCGAACAAGTTGTAAAACAAAATTCGGCAAACGTTATCGCAAAATTTCCTTCTTGAGATTTCTTGAAATTTAGGTCAAATATCTTGAAAATTTTATCCCAATCTATAAGGTGTTAGGGGGTGTGAGATATATAAAATTAAAGATCTATGTGTCTAGTTTTTAGCACATTAAACCGTTCATCAATCTGACTTTCAAATAGAGAGATATGCGCGTTTTTGTGAGATCACACAAGCAGATATGTCACAAACAGTTTTGAGGCGATGGAGGACTATTTAAATCCCTTGGTCGGTGGATTGGTTCATTATCCAAATTTCAAAAATTTCTCTCATCCTAAACTCTCTTCCAAGCTTCCCTTACATGTTCTTGATTGTTTTGGGGCTGGAAGCAATGGTTTAACATGATTCTTGATGTCGGGAAGTCGAGAATCGCGTGTAACTTGTGTTTTGGTGGCTGTTTCATGGTAAAGTTGTTGGTAAGCCTTTTTCCTTTGGTTTTTCTTTGTTTTTGAGTTTGGTTATAGGCGTGTTAAATCCGTTAGGTTATTATCTCGGAATTTCTACCATTGAATTCGTATGAATCTTGTTAGGTAAGCTTCATTTCTCTTGTTTTATTGTTTTGTTGTGTTGGCTACATTTTGGCAGTAACATGGGCTGCGCTTGGGTAGTAACTTGATGCTTATAAATGTGGAGGTTCGTCTTAGTTCAGTTTCTCCAAAAAATACAAGGTATGTTAGGCTTGTCCCTCTCTTTGTTGGTATGATTCCTATAGCCATTTTCATCGGTGTTGTAACACGTGTTGGCTGTTTTATGAAGCCGTGTGTTATGTTGTTGTTGAATCTTGTGCTACTAGTTATATCGTATTAAATGTGTATATGATGTGTTGGTTTGGTTGCTGGCTCGGGCTTGAGTACGGAGAATCATAGTCATGGCAAATTATTAGGCTCGTATTGAGAGGTCGTGTGTGAGGCGTGTGGTTCTACGGGTTGTTAGTGTGAATAATATTAGGTTATGATATTGACAAGTGAATGAGAATTTAGAGTGGTTAAGATCGATGTTTTGCGAAGATATTTTATTATATTTGAATTAGTGGTCGTGTCGGCTGTATCGATGACACGTGATGGCCATGGTGACACTTGGGTTGTTTTGGACGTGTCCCTTGTTTTTATTAGTGAGTAGAGTGGCTTGTGGGATGCTTGTAAAACTTGGGGATAGACTAGTTAGGATGATAATATTTATCTCGGCTAGTAGCTCGTTGTTCGTCGGTGGACAGCTAGACGCGAAAGAATAGTACTATGTTATAATAGTCAGGTTATGGGGTTTGAGAGTTGATTGTGGACTGTTTGAACATATATTATTATTGTAGTTGATTTCTTAAGGCCTTGTGGCTTGTGGATACTCGATGCACAAGAGTTTTTTCGATTAGTGGTCGAGCCCGAGGTGTCTTGTGACTTGTGGATACCCGACACACGAGAGTGTTTTCGGCTGAGGGGTTGAGCCTAAGGAGTGAAATAACCTACGGAGTTGAAAATAATGTCCTCCGTGATTTCGAGATAAGACATGATTCGAGAGTGGTCTGACTTGTCTTAGCCTTTCTGGGATTGCGATTGGCTCTCCTGAATGGATGGAGCTCTGCTAACTGTGTGCAGCCGAGAGAGGGTACAACAGTGCTTGTTTGATGATGTTGATTGACTGGTGTTTACTTTTGATATGCTTGGCATTATATTGTGATTGCTACTCATGTTTTCTGTTATCTGATAGCAAGGGATGCTAGATATTCGCTGGTGTTAGTTGAGGTCGTTGAGAGGTCTAGAGGTGATGATAAGTGAGCGGTGTCGGCTAGGTGTTGTGTGATGTTGTTTACTTGTTGGACTTGTCGGGCTTATAGGGGCTAGGTAGGTTCTGTTTATGTGCTTGCTTGTACTTGCTAGGCTTATGGGGCCCAGGTAGGTTCTAAGGATGTACTTAAGTTCAGTCTTCTTCTAAGATATTTGGCATATTTGTGGATCTCTAATCCGAGTCTTTCGGTTATTTCTGCCTTTCATACTCGGTACATTATTGTACTGAAACCCTAGTTGGGTCATTGCATTCACGCTTGTAGGTGATGGAGGGCAGGTAGATCGAGTTATTGGTTTCTGAGTAGAGTTCCAACTGAGTCGTTGTGCTCCAGGTCTTTGGGAGTTGCCAGAGGTTGAATTATGGGTAGTTTAGGGCCCTGTCTCGAATAGTTGGTTTTTTATTATATTCTTAGATGCTCATAGACGTATGTTTTGGGTGTAGCGTCATTATTGTAGGCTAGATCGTCCTTGTTGTATAGATTTTTTTTATTCTGTGGCCTTGAAGATCTATTGTATCTATTTTTAGTTGGTCAGGTAGTCAGCTTCCGTTATAGTCTATCGTCTTATTCTAATTTTATAGTTATGGTGTTTTCAAACCTCATCAGTTCTGACCTTTGTTTTATTTTTGGGGGCCGCGTATGCTCATATCAAGGGTGGCACCAAGTACCAGTCACGCCTCCCTGGGTTTGGAGTGTGACAACTGCCTTCCATCCCAGGACAGATGGACAAGCGGAAAGGATAATTTAGACTTTTTAGGAATGCTATGAGCATGTATGCTTGATTTTGGAGGTAATTGGGATGAATATTTGTCTCTTGTTGAATTCACATATAATAACAGTTATCAATCAAGTATATAAATGGCTCCTTACAATGCTCTTTATGGCTAGTATTATAGATCTCTAATTGGTTGGTTTGAACCAATGAAAGTGGAATTATTGGGTTCTGACTCATTTCATGAAGCTATTGAGAAAGTGAATATTATCGTGAATCAACTCAAAACAGCTCAAAGTAGATAAAATTCTTATACAGACATGAAACATTGCGAGTTGGAGTTTGTTGTGGGTGATAGAGTGTTTTCACCCATGAAGGTATGATGTGTTTTGGTAGAAAGGACAAGCTTAGTCCTCGTTTTATTAGTCCCTACGATATCGTTAAAAATATTAGGAAGGTATCTTATGAGTTTAATTTGCCATCCGAGATGTCTATGTACGCCCGGTATTTCATGTATCTATATTGAAGTTGTACAAACTTGATCCTTCTCATATCATATCTCACGAAGAAATTGAAATCAATGAGAAGTTGTCTTACAAAGAAGAACCTGTGAAAATATTATATCGTCAAGTTAGAAGGTTGATAAATAAATATCTAGCTTCGGTCAAAGCATAGTGCCATAATCATAATATCGAGGAAGTGATTTGGAAAGCATAGGTGGACATAAAAAAGAGATACCTTCACTTGTTCCATATTTCAAGTATGTGTTAAACCTCTTGGTTATTGAACTTTCTCAAATATTGACTTAAGGCATGAAATCCCGTGTTATGTGTTGAAACTTGATTATTTTGGTTGTGAAAGTACCTGTGAGGACCATAATGTTATTGTAGGTTGTTAGATAATTTAAAATTTTGGAATAACTCTATTTACAATGAAACTCTAGTAAAAATTTTGAAATTTTAGGAGTTTAGTGAAATTTTATGATATGATCCACATTTGAGGATGAATTTTTCATAAAGGGAGATAATATAACACTCCATAAATTCAGACTAAGTTTGAACTCATTAAATACGAGTAGTTTGAAATCATGTGAGAATATATGTTTATATATTAAGTGTACAAAAGATTGGGTTGAAAAAGTCGAAAAGAACCAAAGCTGAAAAACTGAGTCAATATGCAGTTGACATACGGGCCGCATAATTGACATATGGACTATCCATGCGGGGTTGCGTGTGAGGTCTTGAAAAAGTTAAAAATTCAAGATACAGATATTGAGCTGTGGAAAACATATAGACTGCATGTTGGATATACGGTCCACATATGGTGTCATATGTTGAAGTATAAATTAAGTGAAAAACAAATCTCTGTAGTTGACATGCGTGACCACAAATTGACTCGAACATTAGACATGTGGACCGCATGTCAAACAGAAGTGAACGTACTAATATTTGAATTTTGAGGTTCTCATGTGTTGACATACAGAGTCAATATGTGGATCGTATGTTAGACATACAAGTCGCATATTGATCGTATGTGGAAGTTCAAAGAGCTGGAAATTTGAATATTTAGTTGTTGGCATATGGAGTCAACATACATACAACATGTGGGATATACGGGTCTCATGTCGTCCATATGTGAAAGTTCAGAGAGATGAAAATTTGAAGCTTTAGTTATTTACATATGAGTCAACATACAGACTACATACAGGTCACATGCCAATTGCATGTCAAGTTAATGATTTTCCAAGTTGAGTTGGTTTGGGAGTCCACATATAGACCAACATGTGTGCCACGGTGGGAAATGCAGAGCATATGTGGTGGTCATATGTTGACTTTTGATGGAATTCTATAAATATGTGTTTCAGTATAATTTTTTATTTCACTTTATTTTTGTCTAACTTTTGAGATAAAAAAACACTCTAAGGCTCCCCAAATCATACAAGATAAGTTCTTGGTTAACTCTCATGATTATTATATCAAATTAATAAAAATTAGCACAATATTATTATTCCAATTCATGATTAATTGCAGTGGAATTTATGGGGTATATTAGAGAGGTAAGTTTCTTATTTAATTACAAAGATTAGAGAGTTAATTGGGGATTCGTATAGCCAATGAAAAGTTGTATAAATATTGGGTGATTTCTCGAATTGTCTAGAACATGAATTTCTTTTTAGAATCCTAGTTTTTCGAAGAGAGTGAGAATTCATTAAACTTGATCAAATATTTAAACTTTATTATAGAATTGATTGTAGATCTATTATTGAACATTGAGTATTTCGTTGAGGAGAATTTTAGCGGGTTTGAGGTATGTCTCTTTTGAAAATCTTTTTTCTTATAAAGATGAATTGAACAAGGATTTATGCATGTGTGGTCCAAGCTTACATCGTGTATTCGTGGTTTGATTTGATATTATGTGTATTTACATGATTTTCCTATGAAAAGGATTGTTGAATTTAATTTTAAAGTGATGATATTTAAATGTGATTTGTCTTATGAACTGGTCTTTGACTTGAGCTTGACTTAATGGTTTCAAACACAGATTCCAAATTAATTCATGATTTTAAAATAACCCTAATATGGGAATATGATTAGAACAAATAAAAGTGATTTAGCTAATATGTCATGTTTTATGTGTTTTATCTTGCTATTTGAGAGAAAGAGTAACTGTTGTGAGTTGATTCTCTAGTGCAACACCTTTGTGCAGCCATGTTAACCAGAAGGAAAAATAGTCGTTATGGGTCATAACAGATCTTCTTAGAGCAGACTTTCTATTCAGAAAGAAGAATAGCTGACCTGAGTTGGTTCTCTGTTGCATTGCTTTCAAGCATCCTTGCTACTGGAGAGAAAATATAGACTGCAGGTTGGCGCCTCGATGCATTGCTTTCGATCACTATCTGGTTTTACCTCTACTAGCATGTTTGATTTGGTTTATCCTCTTGTGAAAAGTTTGATTTGATTTGTCCTTTGCTAACCTGTTTGATTTGGTTTGCCCTCTGATAGCATGTTTGATTTGGTTTTTATTCTACTAGCATGTTAATAATAACTTGACTTGATTTTTTCCTTGATTGGCTCAACATGGTGCTTTTGAAAATAATGAATAGAAAATAACTTGTTTCTTCATTGATGTAACTCGACACTTTATGAGTATCCAATACTCAGACATAACATTCTTATTTTTTTAATGATGTATTAGGTAACGGTAAAGAGAAGGTATATAAAGATCGAGTGAACTAGAGGTACTTGTTGCATTCGAGTTATTGGTTAACTCACATTCTTGTTCGTGGGGATCCACTAAGTTATTTATTTCTTTCTATTAGTTTCAAGTTTAGTCCTCGATTAGCTTACTTTTTATTAAAAGCTCCATAGATCGATGTTTGTACTATGAGGAGTATTTTATGAAAGTCATTATTGTTGGGTTATGTTGCCATGCTAGCTGCTACACAGAATTTTAATAATTATATTATTTAAATATTTTCATTTAATATTTTCTTAATCTTAAGTATGCATAATTAGTTAAATTGATAATAATTGGAAATTAG